>JAPYYR010000005.1:0-149182 GCA_030523065.1 Aphidius colemani | reverse complement strand
AAGAAAATAATTTTTATTCAACAATTTAAAAAGATAAAAATATATTTTTTAATATATATTAATATCCAAGTAGAGCTGGTCAACGAATACACCGACATATACTGAATTAATTGTAAATAATCATATTCAACTTTTAAATTCATATGACAGTTAAATATTCCTTTCTTTTTTTTAATATACATTTAATTACGTACGCTTGATAATCAAATAAATATAATTGAATTGAATATTTCAGCTTTAAAATACATATTAATTTTACGAATAATAAAAAATAAATTGTAATAATTTTCAAGCATAATTGTATTATTAAAATTGATATATAATAAACATTTATTGTTACGATAATTGTCTCATTAGTAATAATTAATCAACACTCAATTACCCATTGTGTCATCTCGTGATTGTCGGCGGTTCTATGATGATAATTGAGCACGAGGACAGTCAGCACCACACTACTTGCCACCATGAACATAATGCAGTTGAAGTATGTACCTAGTTTACGAGGAATTTTCGTTTTTTTTTTTTTTTTTTTTCAAATTCGAAATTCCCCGGGAGAAAGAAAGTGAAAAATAGCGATTAGCCAGTGAACTTTAAATAAATTTAAATTCATTTCTAAAGAGGTGATTTGTGTGTGTTTTTTAAAAGCAAGCTCCGTTAAGGATTTTTTTTTGCTATTGAAAAGTGAGGGTTAAAGATTTGTTGTTTATTTTTTTTTCTGTCTGACAAATTTTTTACTGTAGGATTTTTTTTTTTTCAAACAAAGGTGAATAATTAGTTTGGTAACAATGATTTTTCATTATTTTTTTGTATCACGCATTCACATCGGGGATTCATTCTGACACAAACATACATATATATATTTTTAAAAAATCATTTGGCTTTTTTTTTTTTTTTTATACATAAAATAATGAAAATAAAAAATAATGTTGTGATAAAAATTATTTTCTTTTATTAATTGATAGATAATAATAATAAAAAAAAATAGTAATCAATTTAGTTAAAAATTAAAAAGCTTTATAAATAGTAATAATAAATATTATAAATGAAAAAAAAGATTGAAAATATAATTAAAATTAGTTGAGGAATAAAAAATAAAATAAAAATGTTATTTATTTTGTTAATTAAATCGTAGCATTCTGTACGATAATTCAAGTGCGGTGACATCAAATAATATTTAATTATATTTAATTATATTAAAATATTTATGGTGAACATGCAACAACAATATTTACACAGTGAAGAACAACATCAGCAATCAATTGACTACTTGTACTTATCAATAGTTGGATGCAATTATTTGCTCTCGTTAATTGTTGTAACGTATATCAAGCTGGCTACAAATATATCGCAGCAGTATTTTACATTTTTTTAATTTTTCATTAACCCTTTGATATTCAATTCAGTTAATAATAATTATATTCTTCTTAACTTGAATTTGTTAATTGTAAAAGAGAAAAAAAAGGGAAAAAAATTAAACACAATAATTAAATAACTTAATAATAATTAGAAATAAAAAAAATGTAAAATAATTCTACTTCAAAAAAGTTTTCAATTCAGAGTCAAAGGGAGTTTTTTAGTTTATTAAAGTAACGAGACATTTTTCTTTGCATTAAATTTATAGGTCAGAGTTTCAGGTTCGTTAAGTCACTGAATATCATTTTTTTGAATTTGTTTTTTAAACATTTATATTTTTCCTTTCGATCTTTCCCAGTGTATGTATATATTTTTTTTTTTTTTTTGAAGGAGTTTGATGCTCTCTGAAAAGATAGTTTCAAGTGGCACTTGTTGGTTGAACGAATACAGAGTAGAGAAAAAGAGAGAGTGTAAGAGAGAAAGAGATAAAGAGAAAAATTTATGAAATACGTTGAAAGGCTATATGATGAACCAACATGGAATTTAATAACACTCGTATCACGAAACAGATTTTTTTTTGTTTTTTCTAAAATTTCTTATACGTTGCCTCTGGCCACAAAATAAAGAACATATTTCACTTAAAACTTTTAAAAGAAAAAATTAAATAAATATATAAATAAATATGAAAAAATATTTAATTTAAAAGAGCTTAAAAATGTCGTTCGTTAAAATGATTAATTTTAAAAATTTTTTCATTTGTGGTATTATGATTTTTCAATAACTTTGTATTATGGAATTCAAATAAAATACATAATGAAAAGTTTGAGAAAATAGAAAAATGAATTCTTAAAAAAAAACTGTAATTTGATTTTTAAAATTAAATTATTTTAATGTCTAAAATAATATTTTTTTAAAAATCTTGAATTTAAAGTTCAAATTTACGTCATTAATGTGACATTTGGTAGAAAAAAAAAATTTTATCCCAGTTGATCTATTGTTCAAGCGAATAAATTTTATCATCATACTGAAATTTAACTCATTTCAATTTCAAATGTTTTAAAATAAAAAAATATTCATTTCATTTTGTCGTATGTTTTCTGTTCTTTCGAATAATTAATTTATTTTATGATTTTTTTATATTTTAAAATGGACGTCTATTCATAATTTATCATAATTAATTTTACCAAAAGTGAATTTTAAATCAAATGTAAAGTGAAATAAATTAATTTTATAATTTCACTTCTATAAATCAAATTATTTTTCTTTCTTTTCATTCTTATAATTTTTCTATCATTTTAATAATTTTTTTTCTTATTTTTAACGGCAATTACTAATTGATTCTTCATTTTCAAAATTTATAAAATTTTTAAACCTTTAAACTGAGCTTGCAAACTAATAAACCCTGCAAAAAGCTTTGGTAGTTCAGGGTATTTATTGTACCGACATCATTCAAAGTTCAGCTTAAAAATAATATTTTTCAAAGTGGCAATGTAAAATACATCCTATTATCTATTTTAATAATAAAAAAAGCCCCTCAATTCAATATGCAACTTTTATTCATATAATATGTATTTGTTCAACGATTAAGTTTACGAGTTTCAAAATGATAATTTTAAATAAGTTGCCAGTTAAATCAGTAGTCATTCAAAACATAGCTGAAAATCTTCATAAATAAAAAAAATATTAATAATAATAAAAAAAAGAAGTAATAAAAAAAGTAGAATAAAAAAAAATAATAGAATTTCCAATACATAAAGTTAAATTTCATTTTAAGAATCTTCATGAGTTTCGACAAATTTTTTATCTATAGATATATATAAATATTCTTTTTTTTTCTTTTTTTTTCTGTTATGATGAACCTGGTTATATTTTTTTAAAGTGTATGTGTCAATGTATTTGTATAGGGTCTATTTTATATTCCGGAAATGAATGAGACATGAAAACTTTGTGATAAAATATCACATTAGCGATAAATAGCAATGTCAGAAGCTTCAGGGCTTCAAGTAAATATTAAATGAAAAATAAAAAAGGTAAAATGAAAAATAAATAATAAATATTTATCATTTAAACTAAGGAATTAATAATAAAGAAAAATAATTAAATAATAACAATAATTTTATAAAATAGAAAAATATTTATAAATAATTGTGATATTAATTTAATTTTCTTTTTGAATATTTTTTTTAGATATAAATGTATTTTGTGAAACAAAAGACTTGAAGTTTTCTGCAATCAAATTCTATGGTGAAAAAAAGCTTTAATGAAATAAAAAAAATTCTTTTATGATGTTGAATGTGAAATAAAGTATTTCATTGTAGGATTTTTAAGAATAGAAACAGATGGGCCAATTCACAGAATTTTTTTTCTTGATCTCAGTATAACAAACTATTGTGATTTATAAAATATAATGCATTTTTGTATTTTATTTTTCTTTGACAAATACGTGAGACTATTAAAATATTTATTTTTAAATAAAAAAATTCAATTAAACAATTTTTTGCCTTTGTTATTTAAACATTGAAAATAAATATATTTTTTAGAAGAGAGTTTTAATTTTCTTGAGGCTTTTTATAAGCTAATTGATAATGAATTTTATAATGGGTTAATATTTACTATACAATTTAATATAAAGCCAAGAAATAGCTGTTTAATATTGACTAAATTTAAAATTTATATCTATCAAAATATATTGAGTTTATTTTTGTTAAAAATTTGAATGAAATCCACAACTTTGATAATTTAATTTCGCTAAAATCCGAAAAGTTGAATTTAACATTTTTTGATTTTACTCCAGTCAAGTAAAAATGTTTAAAAAATATTCATACAACTGTATTTTAATTCAACAAATGTGTTCCCGTTTAAATTACGAATTCGACAATTTTCGATAAGAAATAAATTTATATAAAAAATAAGAAAAAAAAATAACAGCCAGTGAGTCAAAATAAATGGGTAGATTTTCATCAAAGATAAAGAAAAAAAAATGAAAAAATAAATAGATTCAGTCCCTGAATATTTTTCTGGGTCGTTGGTGTATTTATTTCATTTTTTTTGTTCCATTGGGACACATTTGTAGTTTTTTAGGGGTTAAAAAAGTAAAAAAAAGAAGACTTGAATACAAAAAACTAGAAAACAAAAAAGTAAAAAGGGAAAATACTTTGAGTTTTATGATGGTTAAGAAAAAAAAAATGAAGTAAATAGGGTGCAAAATATTTCAAGATCAATACTAGGGTAAATGTTCGGACATTAATACTTGCTATTGGCAGTTATAATTTGTTGAAAAACGCACAAGAGAACAATGAAGATGAACATAAACTGGCTTTGTGCCAATTCATCTATATAAATATTATATATTTATAAGGCATTTTATAAAACTCACACAATCTCTTCTTAATTTTCTTCAATCTTTTATGCCTCAAGTATTTTCACATCTCATAATATTCTCATGAGAAAAACTTTTTTAATTAATAAAAATTGTGGTTTGAAAAAAATGTGCTGCAAATTATTTGTAACATTTAACGAATTATTATTTTTTTTTCATTTTTAAAATTTCTTTTGCCCTTCAAGTATTTTTCATAGTGTAGATTATCAAAAGGCAAAAAAAAAAAAGGGTAAATTGCAGATATCACGTAAGAAATTGCCCCAGTACTTTAGTCAATGAACACCAAGCTAACTTGACTTATGATAATCGTAAATTTAAAAATGCATAAAACATGACTATTTAATAATTTCTCTAGCAAATTTTTCTTCTATTCAACCCTAATTTTAAGAGTACAAAACTTCATAAATCATATTAATGATTATTATCATTTCAAACCATATGAAAATTAAAAAATAAAAATTCATATTTACATGATTATTTAAAATATTTAAGTGAAATTTTTGAGACATGATTGATTAAAAAGTTTATGATAATAGAAATGAGGTAAAATTGTTTTTATATAAATATATATGAGTTGAATGTCACGAGTGGTTTTTTTGATAAGAAGAGCCAGTGGTTTGTGGTTAATTAACTTTTAAAACCAAAAGATGAAAGATGACTGTGTTGGTAAATGTTGTGAATGTATTTTTACACAAATATATGTTGGTTTATCTTATCGTCAAGTGTTTTTTGTTTAGCTCTCGCAAAATATACACCATCATAAATTTTATGAGAAAACGTGTGTTTCCGCCCTCTAATTTCTCCTGCTTCTTTACCTTTTTTACTCTACTGTACATATTAAGTCTTCTTGGCAGGGACATTCATTAACATTGTAGCACCTTTTAATTTAAGCCTATGGAACTTGTTACATATACGTACAATTTAACTTGGCTACATGAATAAATAAACTCATTTATGATGACAATAAATTACCTTTAAATTTTTTTTTAAACTTTATCAATGACTACAAAATAATATGGCCTTTTTTAAATAATTTTTATTATTTGCTACTATCGTTATTGTCATAGTTTTTTTATTTTGTTTACTTTTTTTTTGTTTCATTTGAAATTTTTACAATATACAAAGTGCAAATATTTTCTCATCAGGTTTTTTTACCTTTTTTTTTCTCTGTTTATTCTGTGAGTTCAATGAGTCTTTATTTCTTTTGAACGAGTACATTGAAAAAAAAAAGGGGAAAATTAGCTTTTTTCATTTGCGAGTAATAGGGATTTCGAATTGCTTTGAGGAAAAAACAAAGACTAAGTCTGATCGACTAGACTTTCAAAGCAAAACTATTCAAAAAAAAAAATATTGTTAGTAAAAAAAAACCTCTATATATGTTAAGTAGAATAAAGAGAGTTAAAAATCCATAATGGCTTTGTTTTTTTTTTGCTGCTGGTGGTTAATTGGGTGCCACTATAATAAGACAACTTTTTGAAAATTATGAAAATAAGTTTTAAATAGTAAGGAGCGTGAGTGAGCGTAGAGAGACAGAAAGAGAGAAGTAAAATTATATAAAAATAATAAATGACAATAATGTAGTAGAAAAAAAAAATAATCATAATATTTATGAAATGAAAAACGTAATTATTAATTTAAAAATTATATAGAGAAATTTTTTTATATAATTATATTTATAATTACTGAATTTATCAGGTCAGTTGAGTAATGAAGTGTGAAAAATACATCAACATTGTCCACTTGATTAATCATTACTGTGCATAACTAAATTCGTAATGAAATTTCTTGATTATATAATGTGCTTAATTTATACAACAACATAATGTTGATTGTTAATTTTACATTATAAAATTATTTTAAATAATTCCTACGATAATTTTTGTCAAAATATAGACACATAAAAAATAATAGTGAGTTGAAACTTTAATTAAAAGAAAAAACAATGAAACATAAAAAAATAGAAACAAAAAAGTTAAATTTTCTACTTTTTAATTATAAAAAATATAACTAATTATTTTTTAAACTAAAATAATTTTTGTATAGATAAAAATTTATATTCAAATTGTTATATAAATAATATTTTAACGAGTTTTTTGATGAATTTTTTCAGCTAATAAATATTAAAACAAAAAATACACTATTTTAATTACATTTTTTATAGTTAATTTTATCAAATTTATTTATCATTTTTATTTTGTCAATGTCGTTAATTAAAAGTATCAATTAACTTGATTGAGTATTTTGAATGTAATTTGATTATTTAAAACATAAAATTTCTCTTACAAATTTTAGTCGTTTAAAATTTTTATAATTTTGTATTAAAAATTTCGATAGAATTGATGAGATTAACGTTTATCAATTCAATGGAAGTCATGTACATTCAATTTGTCAGTCATTAATTGATATCAAGTATATACTTCTATTGATTTTATTTATTTCAAATATTAACACTTATAGTTTCATTAAAAAAAACTCATAATACTCGAAAGCTGATTGTTCATTTTCAAAGTAATTTCATTATACTTGCTAATTTCAATTGGATAAAATATTCAACGTTAACATTTTTAATTTCTCTATTTTTTAAACTCTATTATATATACTTTTTTTTTTTTTTAAATAATACAACTGCTGATTTTGAATTAACGAGTTTAACAAAAAAAAAAAATTAAATTCCTGATTGCCAAATAAAGAAAAAAAGTATTATTTAAATTGAAATCTTTTTTCTACCTTTTTAATGTAAAATCACATATTTTTTTTTGATTGTAAAACTTTTTACCGATTGATTATTATAAAAATTCATTGTATATATTGCGGTTAATTTTTTGATGTTTTTTTGATGTTCAAAGTGAACATGTGATTTCGGTGAATATATCATATAAAAGACAGCCGCAATCACAAAGTTTAATTTGACCTGTCACCTGAATTTCACGTTATGAAAACTAATATTTTTTTCAAACGAAATTCATATTATTATTGTTAATAATCATACGAGTATTTGATCAAATATAAATATAAATTTTACTAAAAATTTTAAAATAAATTTGATTTTTCAAAGTTAATTTTTATTTGGTTTATTCTTATTTATTTAGTTCTGCGAGAGAGAAATATTATTTGATGTATTTGATGAGGCCATTTTAATGGTATACGTGAATCAAGTTGACACTAGACAATATTAATTTTGAACATATACAAAATGCTATGCTTCAATAAATATTATTTTCGATAAAGCAAAAAGTCATTTATCCCTCATAAATAACATTGGTTAATTCAAAATTATTTATATAAATATTGAAATCTTATATCAATAAATTGGGCTAACACATTAATAAAATACAAACTTTTAGTGATATTTTTTTCATCAATACATAAATGAATATTTATTTAAAAATATTTAATTAATTAAAAAAAGTTATTTGTTATTTATTTTATTTATATCATGTATGGAATAATAAATTTTTAATATTGAATATCAATGTTTGATGTATTTTTGAATAATAATTTGTTATGTTTTTAGTAGAATATTTTTTCTATATTATCATTTTGAATTTTTTAAATGCTTCAATTTTTTAATAATGGAAATGTTAAAATTTTAATTTTTAAATTTGAATATATGCTTTGTAAGGGAATTATAAATTTCTTTGAATATCGGTGCGTTTACTTTATTCTATACCGTGTTTAATTTAAATGCAAGATATTAATATGCACATGTATGTTCGAGCTTTTGAGGGAGAATTTTTAAAAGCATGTTTTATATTTTCTGCTTATTTTTTTTTTGTTATATACAATCTCGGACTATGTGAGGTTCAAATATTCACCCGATTCCAAACCATTTCGACTGAATTAACTTTGAGTAAAAATACATGCCAATTAGCTATCCAACATTTTTTTTAAACAGGAAAATATTTTTCTATCATTACTTGATACTTTTCTACTTTTTCATAATTTCATGAAAAAAATAACAGACGATGATATCTTTTAGCCATGAAAATATACTTGTAAATTTAAAAAATAAAAAATGAAAGATTCAAAAACATTTTAAAAATGTAATTTATAATAAATGATTTATGTTTGATCATTTTATTTATTTATTTATTATTATTATTGTTTATAAATTATAATCAATCGATATTGATTAAATAATTTAAAAACACATTAATAAATTGAATAAATAAAGTGGAAATAAAAAAAAAATTTAGCTACAATTTCTTTTTTAAATTACAGCAGTTTGTCTCGTAACGGTTATTCGATAACAAACGATGGCAAATATCTGCTCGCAGATGTTACCAATACATTTGCGATTTTTAATCTCGACAAAGATTAACGTCTTTCAGTTCGTTCAATTTGAAATTTATTTTTTTTAATTTCACATTTTAGATTTTAACGTTTTTTACAATTTTATAATATATTTTTTATCAACAATTATTTATATTATTTATAAATACTAGTTTAATTTGAATTTAATAATTTATTTTTTCATGACGAATAAAAAAAAATGTATAAGAATTTCCAAACACTGTCTGCAGCATATGTCACTTGATAGATGTAAATTTATATATATATTTTTATTCTATTGAATATAATCTAATGGTATTTGACGTTTTAAAATATTGCGATGTATTTTTTTTCATTTATAAATCAATCTTGTTCTAAAAAATGAATTGATGTCGATAGGCTCTTTACCTGCCTCTTACACACCAACTATTGTTGTTGCTGTGGTTTGTTTTATTTTTTTTTTTCATATTTCAAATTTATATTATTATTATATTTTTTCATTATCCTCTTATTTTAAATTTTATTTATTTTTTTTTTGCGCGCAAAGAGTAAAGCGTTGTATTGATGACGATGCAAAATGACATCATTTACTGTCAAAGCTTTTTTAAAAGCAGTACTAAGCCAAGGCATGTTTTTGTGAATATGGCGATAGTGAAATAAGTGAAATTGAGAGAATAATTATCCTATCATTATCAATGAAATGAATGAAATAATAAAATCAAAATTTATAAATATAAATCAATGAAAATAATTAAAAATTTAAATAATTGTGAAGGGGTGAGTGAGTGATTAAGTGATAAAAAAAAAAAAAAAAAAAAAATATTCTTTGCGACAGTGCAAAAAGATTTATTCCTATGTGGGTGAATAAAAATTTTTGTGATGGTGATTATTAATGCATGATGGTAACTAAATTCTATTACACTCTTTTCTACATGAGAAATTTTATTTTATTTTTTTTTCATTTACTAAAATAAAAAATAAAATAAAAATATGGAACTTACAATATCATTTTCTTTTTTTTCAATTTTATATTTTCGTATTTTCTATCTGCATAATTTAGTTTCTTAATTGGTGCAAAATATTCTTTTATAATTCATGCATTCAATTGCATTTCTCATCAATTAATTTTACATTTTATTATTATTAAATTTATATTAATAAAAAAACCAGTAAAAAAGTTTAAAAATAATTTTTTTTTTAAATTTTGCAGATAGAGATTTTAAGTTAAACTCATTGTGGAAAAAAAAAAACGAATCAATGAAAACCATGAATGTTTCAAATAGAAACAAAAATGATCAACAAAAAAGAAAAACCAATGAAAAAATAATAATAAAGATCAAATAAAAAAAATAATAAAAAATAAAAAAAACCAAAATGCTGATTTGAATGTCAGTACGTTTGTTGAGGAAAAAAAAAAAAAATATTGAATGAAAACAATTGTGAAAGGATTTTTCTCGAAAGCTCTATTTGACAAAGTTTTTTTTTTTTTTTATTTGGAAGATAGGAGGATTGAATTTGGTGGACCAATGGTCGGTCAATCATGGGGGAGTCTCATTCATTGTAGAACACACCCATTGTTATGAGTAAAGTGCAACGTTCATGAACTTTGCATGAACATGACAGAGAGATTTTGAGACCATATATAAAGAGGATAAATAATAATAGAGAGAATTTCAAAGTTTCCTCGCTAGTGAACAAACATTGTGTATTGAGATTTTGCATGAGGAATTTCGTATCGCATTATCACGATAAAGAGTAAAATTTACTGAAGACAATGGAAATTTATAGCCCCTGAGGGGAATGTTGAAAGAGGGTTACTTGATATTCAAAAGTTTCATAGTAAAAATTGCAGTATTGGGTTTTTTTTTTTTCCATTATTGATATTATATTTATTCCTTTTATTTTTTTGTTTTCTTTTTTCAACCCCCCAAGCTATTATGTTGTTAAGTGCCACGGACATGAGACACTTGCAGTGTACAAAATTGCATTTATTTATTTTCTGGTAAATATGTGTCTTTGAAATTTTATTTTCATGAAATAGATAGTAAAGAAAAAGCAAAGAAAAAGTTATTTTGCTATAAATTTTTTGTGAGGTCACGTTCAATGGCAAGTTTAATTGAAATAAAAAATTAAATAAATATAATATGATAATGAAAATGGATGAGATTTGAGTAAAATTATTCAATGGAAAAAAAAAATTTAGTAAATAAATTATTGGTTGTTTTTTTTTTCTTATATGGTACATGATAGTTTTTTCTTATTTTTGTAATGGTTAAATCGATTTGCCATTAGACGATCGCTCGATAAGGGATGGATGGAATTTGGTAGGTACCTAGAAGTGGCAGCGCTTCGGAGGTTCGTGTCAACATGTGGGCCACCAGCAGCGAAAACACCGTCTGTGATAACAGGATCGTTATATCTGCAACATCCGTACTTTCGCAATTTAATTTTTTTTCCTTTTTGTAAATATACATATTATTTTGATAAGTCAATTGACAAACTACATGGTTATTATCATTTATATATTTTTTTAAAACAGCGTTATTATTTTTACCAAGATGAAAAATTAAGTTTCAATCTTCAAGTAGAACTGGTCAATATATGTACCGACAATTCGATTGACCAACTATATAATTATTATTTTAATTTTTTTTAAAAGATATATATCAAGTAGTGAAAATAAAAAAATAAAATTTCTTTTTTGACCTGGTTGTGGAGATAAAAAATAAATGATTAATATTCAAGTAGAAGAGGTCAATATATGTACCGACAATATTTTTTTTAGTTAAATTTTTACCATTTTTCTTTTTGATAACAAAATATTATTTCGTTGATTTTCATTAATTTATTTTTTCTAATTAAATTTTGTCATGTGTTTTTTTCCACTATAATAATTATTAATTTCAGTTTTTATTATTTTTTATCCCACTAATATTGTTTATAATTTTTTTTCAAATAGTATTTCATTGCACTCTCTATTTCCATCACAATATCAATTTTACTTTATCGATATAAAAGTTTATTCATATATACGAATAAAAAGTAAAAACTGAGTATTACAATAAAGCCAAAAATATTATTTGAAAAAAAAAAATCAATAAACAATAGTATTTATTCTATTCACATGTTTTTTAATACTAGTAAAAGTTGTTTTGATTTTTACTGCAGCCTATTATATATTTGTGACATGATAATTAATAGAAAACAATTTCATCTAAAAATATAAATAAATAATGGCCATAGCTAAAATTGCTTTCATATTATTGTCATAAAAAAAAATAAAATAAACAATAATAATCAATAAAGATTTATAGTAATAATAAATCATATTAAATATAAAAAAAGTAAAATATATATATATTTCTTTAACAGACTCATATGTGTTTATAAATAAATGTATAAAATATATAATAAAGAAAAAAAAAAACTAAAAACAAAAGAAAAAAATATGAGATAAAAGATGGATGAGAAAATCCGCAACATACAAGTGATATAAATTTATGAGAGTATTGCGTTACCTTGATTGCTTTTAAATTGAAGTTTATCAGGTTACGACCTACATATCGAGTCACCATAAAATCTACACACATATAATAATATTATTTTTAATACAACTATAATTATCGTTGTATAATATTTATCTTTGATATTTTTTATCTCAATAATTGCACTTTCATAAAAAATATTTCCTCGCGTATACTTAATTATATTTCCTCTTTTTTGGCTTTTTAAAAATTCTTTTTTCATATAGAAAAAATCAGAGTGCTACTGTCAAAGTCAATAGTATAATTATTTTAGATTGAAAATCAAGCACGTTTCCAAGTCAATTTTATATTCATCAGTGGCTGACTTTTTTTTTCTATTGCTTCTCTTATTATCGTATTTTTTTTAAATAATAAAAAAAAAAAAAAAAAAATACAAAACTCATTTTTCCGAGTTTCTGTATTATTTTCTTTACCTAGTTTTTTTATTTTTTTTATTATATCTGTACATGTGGGTTGATGTGGTTGACATTGTAAAAGAGCGAGGGAGATAAAAAATAAAAATAAGATCGATCGATTTTTGTTCATCCGGGGAAAAAGCATCCGTGGATTTTCACACGGGGTTAACGCTTGTTGTCACTTCAATATAGTATCGCAAAGAGGTCGGCACTTTCCTGACACACAATGAAGATATATTTCATCCTTGCTACATCACATTGACGATATAAACTTTTTTATTTTTCAATTTTAAATATAAAATAATGTTTAAAACACCGAGGCTTGTGTATATTTATATTGATTTAAATTTAGAGTATAAATTTGACTTTTGAATAATTTTTAGACTTGGAAAATGCATAGAATTATAATAATAATTATGATTTATGGGCATAAGAGTGAATTAAAATTGTTATGAAAATAAAATTCAACTTTGCATTGAAATAATCATAATTATTTCTATTATTATTACATCTTTCAACTCCAACTAACAATTTTATGTATTTAAAAATCAATTTTTGTATTTGTAATAAAATACAAATTATTGATTATAAACTTGTTTAGTTTTATGGTTTTTTTTTTCTGTAACAGACTGTTGATTAAATGGCTCGTATTATTATAGATGTACTTTGAAATAAATGGTGAAACTACGATGCTCAAATTCCCTTGGGTACACTGAGGTAATTTTCCAACTTTCCTTGGCAACGTAGCGATGACAACGAGAATACTGTTGCTTCGTCTATGTTGCGCTTCAATTCATTCGTCTTTTTTTTTATATTTTTTTTATCAATTTTTTCTTTTTAAATTTTCTTCTTGTTCTGACACTCGCAATCTGTTTTGGATCTATTTATCTCACCAACTCAACTAAATGATAATTTTTATTTTTGAAAATAAATTTGTTCAATGTCTGTCAATTTTGATTATTAAATTTATTATTTTTAATTAAATTGCTATTTAATTTATCAGTATTTAAAAAAAAAACATGTCGACATTTGAAATTTAAAGCTTTTTTTTTCGTTGGAGCCTAACGAGAGATAATGTGTGAATTTTAGGGCCATAACTATTCGTTATAACATAAATATAATCAACATATGTGATGTGTTACATTAAAACTTAATCAGACAAGCGAAATTGATTCGTTGGCTGTTGGAATTTGAAATATATATGTTATTTTATATACTTGATATTCAGCTGGTACATGTACATGTAGAAAATACATACTGCACATCTGGCTTTAGTACCACACCATGTGATTACTTAATATGACAAATTTAAGACAAGGAAATTACCTGATATATGTGTTTCAAATGAATTTTGTAAATTAAGTTACGATAATAAAATGAAAGCTTTATTTTATCAGAGTTCATCTGTGCCAGAGACTCAAATTTTTCAAGTATATTAAAAAAACAATGAAAGAAAATGACGTATAATCAATGATAACAATTGATTGTAAAAGAAAACAATAAATTTTAAATAATGATGATGATAAGAGGCACAAAAATACGATAAGTAAATTGATTTTTATTTTTTTATTTGATTAAGATAAATAAAAAAAAAGAAATGATAATAAAATTGCTAGACGTGGAGTTAAGGGGTCTTTAATGCAGTGTATTCACATTTAACGTTAAAAAAAAATGTACAGCTTAATCTCAACTTGATGTATCATACCATTATCAAGTTCATCACTAAAAGTTTGACTTTTGAGGGACTTTTTTTTCTTTCCCTTATTTTTTTTTTGTCTTATCTACTCTACCCCCCGCGGTCAAAGATATCCGCTTGATTCATTTGACAATATAACAAACTGAAACTACTATAGCCAGAGTTTATCGACAAAAGATATTCATTTTTCATTATTTTTTTTTTTAAATTTCTTCAATTACTCTTCTTTACTGTCTTCAATATCCTGTATTTATCAAATTCCTTGGAAAGAAAAAATAACCATTCATAAAAAAAAATTTTAAAATGAAATAGTAACTCTGAATATTTAATGAACATCATTATTATACTTTACTGATAATAATTATATACTTCAAATCTAGTTTATTAATAAAAAATTAATATTATTTTTAATGATAATAATGATTGCAATTATTACTCAACATTACGACAACGTTGATGATAAAGAAAAAAAAATACAACAAAAAATATACCACAAATTTTTTAGTACAACTCACGATAAATTAATTTAATCTTTTTGTAATTAAATAAAATAAATACAGGGATTATTATTTGTAAAAAAATATACGTATATATCATCAAACTTCGTGCATAATTTGTATACGAAATATAATATATGTAAAAAATAAAAATAGATTTAGCATGTTTACGTGGTTGCACACGATATATATTTCATTAATTTATTTTTAAAATGCACAACTCGTTGTGTAAAATTTATTTGAAAAAAAGTAATTATTATTTTATTAAATGCAAACGTAAAAGTGAGATCCTCAGCACGAACATCATTCCAACATCAATATTCAGCATTACACTATACACGTGATACTGAAAACGTTGAGCGTAGAAGGCACAGTGTCACAGGCAATGTTCGAGAATTTAACAATTATAATTCAATTTAAATAAATAATATTATCAACAAAATTTATGTGTATATTCAGGCATTATTTTAGCAAACTCAGAGTGATGTAATTATAATCATGTACTTATTTTTCAAAATTAAATACGCAAGTATATTCAAGTTAATTTAAAAAAAAAATAAAAAAATAATCGAGTAATTGTGAAATTATATTATAAGCAAATTTTTTTAAATTAAAAAAAAAAAAATTATGTGTTGTGACAAATAGAAGCGTGACAATGATATTAAATTTTTTTTTCTTCTGCGTTTTTTATTAGTACGTACATTCACATACACACACACACACATGGCTTGTAATTATTTAAAAAAAAAAATGGAATGATTTTTAATGTTAAAAAATTAAATTTGGTAATTTTATTTACTAGAAAATAATTGACGAAACGATTTGTCTTTTATTTTCTTTAATAAGACTCGTGATAATTTAAAAATGATTTTTTTTTTGTATGAAAATTTTTATTATTGTATTTTATTTTATTTAATATTGCTATATTATTGTGTTTCATGCAAAAATTTAAAGTGTCATAGTGAAACATGATGCATTTATAAATTTAATTTATGATAATTTTTTTTTAAATTTTATATTTTTTAATGTAAAAAATAAAAAAGTTTTATGACACTTATAATTAGTATCAAATGGAATTTTTATGGTACATGAAATATATTTTTTTTCTTTATTTATTTTGCTTTGAATTGACTTTGTTTGTTTTTTCTTTTTGAATAATTATTTATGTAAAAATATTGACACATTTTAAGAGCAAAAAAAAAAAAAAATAATTATATAAAAAAACTACTTTGGACAAACGCCTGTTTGAATATTTTCACCAAATTTAAACTGTAATTTTTTTATTTTATTTTTAAATATGAGATAAGCTATTTTATCGACAAAACGTAAATGCAGGGTAAGTGCTGTGAAATCGTATGTCAGTTTTCATACTTTTTTACGATTAAAATTAAAAAATAAAATAGCGTTATTATTATTATCGTGTTTTTGAAAAAATGTTTTTTTAAAGTTTTTCGACATCTGGATTTTCCATCATATTATCGTCAGCATTTACATTCCAAAGTTATAATCGATCTGTCACAAAATTATAATAAAAAAAACTCCGCAATTAATAATTTATTGTTATTTTTTATCAACATCTTGAAGTAAAAAGTATTTCTTTTAAAAAACATTTACTGAATTTCTGAAATACCAAATAAACATTTTTTCAATTGTATTTTATTGAAATAGTTTTTGATAAATTGAATATATTTATTTTCTTTTTTTTTTCTCCTCAAATACAAATTTATTTATCACATGTAGGATAAAATATCCAATAAAAATTATCCATATATATATTTAAAGTTATTCCATTTCAAAAAGCTCGGTAAATAAAATTACATTTTGTATGTTGCAAATAAATTTTTTTTTTATTTATATTTTTTTACATTGAAATTGAATTTTTTTTTATTTTTTTTTTTTCGTATATCAAAAAAATCAATGGGATGTCATGGCTCTAAACTCAAGCACCTTATTTTTTTGAAAAATTTCTCACCCTGGATTTACCCTATCATATTCGACATACCGATAAGAATATTTTTGATAAAAAAAAAAGCAAATAATATCTTGTGATTTTTGGCTCGAAAAGTATCGTTATTCTTGGCGATTTTCAACAAAAATATATGTTTTTCCATTTAGAGCTTTTTCAAAATCTATTTATAATAAAAAAAATGAGATAATATGAATTTTATTTTTTTTTCCATGTCATTTTAGTGTGATCGTCATCCGGGAAAAGAGAAACTTTGAGAGAATCCAGAGAAAAATATTAACACAAAATTATGAGATATGAGATAAAAAAAAATCAGGATGATTGAAGACAAACTTTTGAGTACAAAAATAAAATTTATATTTATAGAATTGATAAATTACACTGCATGAGTAAATACTGATACTTTTTTGTCTCGAAAATCACAAAACCTTGATCCCTTGCGCTTCTATTTATATCGAGTAAGTATCAAGTTATTAAAAAAATATAACAATGAATATTGATCCTTTGTAAATTGATACAAAAGTTGAGCAAAAATGAAATGAATAAATAACAACAAAATGCTACAAGAGGAAAGTTTTTAATGAATAGTCTTAAATTACAAAAGTCTTCAATTTAATATAAATCTATGTTAAGATTTTTCAATTTCAAGAAAAAAAATATATTTCATATCCATGTCTCATTATGAATATTATTACTATTATAATTTCAAAATAATAATATTTATTGATTTTGAATACTGTGCATTTGCGTGTATCAAACAGGTGAAGTATGCGATTTTTATTAAATTTAAAAATTGACATTATATCTGTATATTTGTTTGTCAATATTTATATTAAATTTAGCACAAAGCAACAGCACAATAAAATGTTAACACGTCAATAATAAATAAATAAAATAAATGAATTAAAATCAAACTAGAAAAAATGTCAAGTATTGTTTAATAAAATTTGATAGATAAAAATATTTCAAATTTTTATTGTCACATTAATTGAAAGCTTAAAAGAAAAAATGTAAAATAAAAAAAAAATAAAATAAACTTTTTCAAGAACACGAGAGAGATAGTCAAATTACACAATATTTTAACAGTTGTGTTATTGCAAACAATAGCTTCATTGTATTTGTACATAAACATGTATTTTTTTCATGTTGAAATTTCAATCGGAAGTATTTTAAGCCTCTCATTTGTCCACTCCCTGCCTAACTGTCTCTTATCAAATCAATATTTGATCTGAACTTTCATTTTTCACTGTCCAATTGAAACTCAAATTGATCACCACTTAAAACTTGTCAAATTGACAATTCTATGGAAATTGATGTAAATTAAAAAATACTTTTTTATTGATTTTATGCTTCATAGAGTTTTTTTAATATTTTTTTTTCCTTTCATTAGTTAATTTATATTTCATTAAAATGATAATATAACAAATTAAAAATGAATAAATTGTAAAGAGATTTATATAAAATAAATCTCAAAAAACAATAAAATAAAATAAAACATGTAATAGAGATGTATAGATAAAAATAACTTGTAAAAAAGTAGTAAGACATTAGTTGGTTTTACTGGTGTTTTGCTTGTTGAAAAAATAATGTTACATACTGGACATACATATAAAAATTTTTCAACAATTGTATGTATACTGCAGTTATTTTATTAATGATAAAAAAAAAAAAAACCAAACAAGTAAATAAATAAAATAGGAAAAGAAGAGAATAATAGTAAAAAGAAAAAAAACCATGACAGGGTTTTGTAGGAAAAAGTAGGTGGAAACAATATTCCTGTTGGATAAATAAAACGATTGGTGAATAGTGAAAAATAAATGCATATTGAAGTTTTAGTACACCTGAACTAGTGAGAGTTAGATTTTTTTTTCGGTGTACATAAAGAAACCAATGTATTTTCTATACATGTATAAATAATATACATATTTTATTTAACTGTGACCAAGATGGAGGTATGGTTTAGTACTCACAGCTTAAACCTATATTCATACGTGACTCGATTTTTAAAAAAGTATTTTTAAAACACTTGAGGGATCAACTTTACTGCTGGATATAAAAAAAAAAAAAAAAAAAATGAATAATACTAGATCTGATCTGATGTATTTGTATTATAAATATATAAATTTTCTATTTTTTTCTTTTTGTTTTGAAATTTTTTTTATGAGATAAATTTTTACAGGGCAATTTGAGTTTTAATATGCTTAACAAGTGTATATAGATATATTGGTTTTAAAAAATTTTATTCTCGTAAATAATGAGCAGTTGAATAATAAGGAATAATGAATTGAAAATTTATTATTATATTTTTTGATTTGTCATTTTTTTTATTGAGAAATATTTCGCTTGATCAAAGTCAACTTATTCGCTTGCTTGACTTGATTCTTTTTTGAATATCACATTTATTCTTTTATTTGGACTTTTGAGAATTTTTTATTCTTTGTTTTACAAACAGAATATGGTAGGTAATTTGTTTGAGAAGCAGTCAAATGGATAGTGATCATCCAGGTTTTGCTCTTGGCAATTTTATGGAAAAAAAATTCATGTATTCAAAGATGCAAGCTTGCTGCATGAGCAGGCAATTGAAATTAAAGAAAAAATTGTTTTATTAATTATTTATCGACTTGTTATTTATTTTTAAGGTGTTATTATTATTTTTTCACTTAGATAAATACATGCACGTGTTCAAATACAATAAGCCAGTGCTGCAGTAATCAACAATAATTTATGATAAATTTTTGAGTTAGTAAAAATATGAAATAAAATTTATGACAAAGTTTAAAAACTGTTATTATCATTATTTTTTTTTTCATAATTAAGTATTGTTGTCATCATCGTACAGCCATTCATTCAAAAAAAAAAAATTATATTTTGTATTTGGATTATAGAAATAAACTTTTATTATTTTTTTTTTTTATGTGAATGTGAATTTTTGAAAAATAAATAAAAACTCAGTAAGCTTTTGTCTTTATTTTAACTGAAAATTTTGTGAAACTTGGTGAAAACTAAAATTATATTTTAATTCATATAGATATATATATATATATATCTATGTAAAATTTTTATAACAAGAGAAAATTCATTTTAACATTTTATGCTACAACAGAGACAAAGCCACAAAATTTATTTTTAATTTTAACCATCAAATTTATACTTGATTGCTTTATACCACTAATATTTTCACCAGTTTCTCATCAAAAATAAAATTTAAATATTGAAAAGAAAAAAAAAAACAACGAACAATACTTTACTTTCCAATTAGCTATGAATTTTATTTTCATAAAAATAAAAAAATTTTGTCATTGGTTTCGTTAATTTGTCGGGACAATAAACACGTTTACAAAAATAAAAATAAAAAAAAGCTCCATGACAAAAATTGAGACGTTGAATTTTCAAAATAAAAAAAAATATAATTTTTATTAAACTCGATTTGATTATTTAACTCAGCTGTTTTTATAGTCATATATTTTTAATTTTTTACTCAACAAGTAAATAATTAAATAAGCTAAAATAAATTTGTATTTCATCAAGCGAATAAACAGACTAGTAATTTAAAAAAATAATGGATGCATTAACAGACAAAAAAAAAAAGAAAGTTTGGTATTTGGATGACAAAACTTGACAAAACTCCTCCTTCAAACTTTCTTTTTATTTTATTATTATTGCAAGGGTGAAAACGTTTTTATGCACAAGAAAAAAAATGAAAAGTTGGCGAGCGTATTGAAGAAGGCGAAAGGACAAATAAAAATATACGCTGAGAAGGTTTCACGATCGTCAAAAATTTCATTCCGGAAAATAAACAATCGTTTACTTTTCTGATCTCATTGTTTTACTTCATTTTTCATTTTCATTCTATTATTATTATTATTATTATATTATTCTACTCGTTTTTTAAAGCTCAGATTTCATAATTTTTTTATATTCTTGGCACAGACATTTGAGAATGTTTCTAGTAAAAAGAAAAAACAAAAAAACTTTTATTTTTCCGGATAGTTCAATGTGAGTGTAAAAAAAAAAAAAAAAATTAAAAATTAAAAAACAACTTGTCTGCATTTTTGTGTACTATTCTTTTCACTTCCTCATACCAAAATTATATTTTTATTTTCGATTGTTTTTGAAAAAAAAATAAAAAAAAGCTTTTCCTATTCATTTTAAGTCAATAAAATATTTTTTAAAATTGATTTTATCATCAAATTTTTGTCATGGAGCTTGTTTAAAATTTTTATCAAAATAAAGTAAATCAAGTTAAAAGTTTCATTGATAAAAAAGAAAAAAATAAAAATGTTTCAAGTTGTTATGGAGATGTATGTTTACTATTGTTAAATTGTTGTTTAAATGTTTTTTTTTTTTTTTCAATAAGATTAATAATGGTCAATCAAGTACCTAACAAAGGTATTGCGTCGGAGACCTGTGGCAGGGTCTCAGCAACGAGATTCAGGAACACCGTGAGCGATAGCAAAATGGTCACTCCTGAAACAACATGATCGACCAAAAATTGTCTCGTCAAAAATAAATAATAAATTATTCATTAATGAATAATTATAATTATTTACTCAAATATATTATAAAAAGAAATAATATATTAGAAAAATTAAAAGAAAAAACTTTTCCTTTTTTTATTTATAAAATATAAAAATAAAAATTAAATTAGTTTAAATATATTTTTTGATAATAGATATATATTTTTTTATATCGTGAAATTATTGTCACACAATACAGATCTCAATGTCATATTTATATAAAATTAAATATAATATGAAAATATTTCTTTACTTTTGTCAATAATAATAGAGTTTTGTGCGCGCAACATCAGCTTATGGCATTATAATTTTTTGCATACGTTTGATGAATGTTTGAAGAGATAATACTCTGTACAAGTTTTGATATATATCTAAAATATATGTGTGTATGGAGCAAGCCGTTTGCATGGAGTTATGAAACTTGAAACTTTGAGGTAACGTAATCACAGTTGGTGCTTTTGAGAATGGCACACGATAAAGTTATAAAGACGATGAGCATGAAAGAGTCACTTAACAACAACTAAAATTCACCAAAATAATTACAAATATTAACTTAAAAGAGTTTACATTAATAAATACTGACTTTTAATTATTAGAAAATTGATTCAACTTTTTTTCGGAAAGAAAAAGAAATATTAAAAAAAAAAATTGACGTAAAATAAATGGATAAAGAATTTTTGAAAATTAAAAAAAGATTTTATTTAAATGACTTGATTTTTTAATATTTATTATGCGAAATATATTTTAGTTATTATCATTATTATATGGTAATTGATTCAAAATTGTATAAAGCAAAGTATACAAGAAGTTGAAACGAGAATTTGATGTGAGACACATTGGATTACTAGATTGTGTTTTTAGATGCTTGTAACAATAAAACTCGAGAGAAGATGCAGTGCAACTCTCATTATTCACAAAACAACAAAGCAAGTCGGGTACACAAACTTGTTACAAAATAAATCAACAATAGTTTCAAAAAAAAAAGAATCAAACAAACATTAAGATTCAAATGTTTATTTGATTATAAAAATTTAAATATTTACTCAATTGCTTTAAAATTTATACATTTTTTTGTTACTATTACTTGAAGCTTGTGGCAAGTGTGAAACTTATCGCCAGCTTGTTGAATCAATTCTTATTTATCAACGATCAAGATGGTAAATTTCAAAATAATCTAAATTATTTTAAAATTTACTATAAATTTTATTATAAAATACTTGAAAATTTATTAAATTTTTATAAATTTAACATCAAAGTCAAGATGGATTATTGAATTTTCGTATTTTAAAATGACATAAAAAAAAATAAATACAAAAAAAGGTATAAAATAAAAAAAATACAGAAAATCATAAAAAATGGTTTTGGAAATAAAATAAAATAATAATAATAATAAAATATAGTTTTAAGGGGAGGATTTAGTATATGTATCTCAACAATGTACAGTGAAGAATGAAAAACGGTAATCCCGGGTCCAAAACGTGAGTTGGAATACGAGCAAGGACTTTCCACAAACACTCGTGAGTCTCAGTATTTTTTTATTTATTAGCTTTATTTTAATATTTTTTTTATATGGAACACTCTGCTTTATCTAGTTCTTTTATTCATTTATTTATTCATATTTATATATTCATTTATTGTTTTCTAGTTTTTTTTTTATTAAAATATTTTTGTATTATTTATTTAATACATTTTCGCCTATTTACTTTTTAATTTTCATGTATTTTTTCAATTTTCAGTTGTAAATTATTAATTTGTTTTTTATTTTAATTTCAATTTAATTCTTCACACTATTATTATTGGTTTCGTTTATTTTTTTCATAATATTATAATGATGATATTGAGATCTGCTTGTGTTTGATTTAGTCACTTACCTTATGTCACAAAAATAAAACCTATTTATTCCAAAAGTTTGTGTTGTTTATTCTATTTTTTTTCTATTAAATCAATTCAATATGATTAATGATGATAAAATGTGTTTTGATTTTTTTTTTGTTCTTAAAAAACCAAGTGCTTTGTTAGACAAAGATATAAATTATTAAAATGGCTGCTATTTTCCGGCAAATAGTATAAGTAAAGAATAAAATCATTTGATGAATTTTTCAAGACTTATTTTCACGATCGTGTTGACAATGTAATTTGTATTTTAAATGAATTTAATAGTTATGTTTATTATATAAATTAATTTTTTATTTTCTGTGAATTTTTTTATGTAAGTTTGATTGTATTCAAAGAAAATCGATTTGTTATAAACACAGAAATTTATGCTTCACGCATGTGTGCACTATATTCGCATACTTATTTCATTTTATATAACAAGTAGGTATATATTTGATGGACGCAATAATGAAAATTTCGAGAAAACAAATCAACAAAATGGATTTCTAGGAATAAAAGAAATAATAAAATTTTCATTCTCATGATATATAAAAATGAAATTTTTAATTTATCAAATACTTGATTTATTATAAATAAAAAAATGAATAAATCATTCTGTCATTTAATTATTTTTAAAAATATATGAAATGAAATAATAATAACTTTATAAAGTTATATTTGAAAATAAAATTTTTTAATATACATTAAGTGATTGTTAAAAAATGTAATTTATAAATTGAAAAAAAAAAAAAATTTATATTTTTTTTTTTTCCAACAAATGATTGTTATAAATCATTTTTAATTTATTGTATTTTCTTTTGAGGTGATTTTCTAAAGCTTTTTTAGTTGAAATTGTAAATTGAGTGTGAGTTGAATTGACTATTTTTTTTTGTGATTGTAAATAATATTTTTATACAACTCACAGTAGAAATAGTCAATGAATGGTCAGGCGAAGATGTCTCATGGGTTAGTTGCCTCATGTTAAACGTAAATTTTTGATTTTTCTTCAATCATATACGTTTGATTTATTTTTTCCTTTTTTACTTGGTATATTTTTCATTTCTCTAATATTCAATTAAGCATTTTTAAAATTCTACTGCGTCTTGTCAAGTGTTTAGTGTCAAAAAATTTTTTTACACTAAACAACTCTTTGAGGAAAATCAAATTATCGTCAATCATCAATTTAATCAATGAATAACGCCTATTGTTGTCGACAGTTTTATCAATAAATAAAATAAACAATTGTTTATTTTAAATAGAAAAAATAAAATGATATTAACAAAAGTAAAAATAAAACTTATTAAATTTTAATTTATTTTTTCATTTTATTTTCTGGTTTATTTTCTGATCAATTTTTTCATGCATCTACCGTTTTTTTTTTTTTCATCTCAATCACAGCCAAGTATTTTATCACTTTCAATGAAATCTAAACAAAGCTTTAACTCGAAAGAATTAATTGGTAATACGATACAAATATATAAAAATAAAAAAACTGTTTGAAACAAAAACCATTGATTTAAAATAATTAAAAAAAAATCATTACTATATTTAATTTGTGTGACTTAATTGACAAAGCTTTGATACAAAAAAAAAATTAAAAAACTCTATTGAAAAATTAATTGAATGATTGAAAAAAAAATTTATTACATAATATTTAAATAGATTAATAATTTCGAGTTAAAATATTATATTATATTTAAAAATTTAATTACTACGATTGATAAAAAAATGTAACGAAATTCTTTATTAATATTTTTATCGTCAGATCAATTATTTTAAATGGAAATTTTTTTTTTCGTAGCTATTTTAAATACGCTGTTAATTATATTTAATTGAAAAATTATAAAATTATTTCTGTTGTTATTTAAATAATGAAAATATATATTTTGTATATAAATTTTCACAACCAATTTATTTATTTATTTAGATTCAATTTAAATAAAAGAAGATGAATAAAAATCAAATAATAATTGCTTAAAAAATTTCAAAAAATAAGCGTTATATTTTCTCTCTTTCTCAATATCATTAATTATGATGAACGGATATATCCTCACGCTCCATTTTTTTTGTACTCTCTCTTTTTTTAGCACAAAATATTTGGAGTGGTTTCATGGGCAACTTGATGATACTGTCGTATTGTGAACCTTCAAGAAACTCATGATAAATTCATCGATGACATTAAGTCATCTTGCGTTAATCGCTGTGAAGTTTTATCCGTTTAATTTATTTATATGAATTTTATTTTGATGATTAATTGATGAAACCACTAAGTCATTAGTTGAAAACATCAACAATAAAATTATTGACATTCAAAAAATTATATATAACATAATGATCACAGGAAGCTGAGTTTATTTTTGAATATATTATTATTCAGAGCACATTTTATTTAAAAATCTAAATTTAAAACCACATGACTTTGCAGAATAAAACAATACAAAAAAAAAAAATGAACAGGAGTCAATCATCCAGTACCATGCAATTGAAAAATAAATAAATAAATTGTCTGTTTGTTTTTATTCAAAATAAGCTCAAAAAATTTATCATCAAAGTAAGTTGTAAATTGATTTTTTAAATTCTTTTTTTTCTTGAATTAGTTCAATGCATTCAACTGAATTATCTGACTACTGATCAAATCACTCATGCAGTATGAATCACTGAACACTCATATGCTTCTAAACACTATAAACACCACTCTCTAATTTTTATATTTTTAATTTTCATAATTTCTCATTTAATCTAATTATTAACTTTTAATTTTTAATTTTTTTACACTTGTGTAAAATTATTTATTCTTTCTTTGTTGTTGTAATGAAAAATTTGATAAAAAAAAAAAACAAAAAGACACTTATTTTCAGAGACAAAAATAATATTTTTATTTGCTTTTATTTTTCATATTACCAGAACAAAGAGTAATGACTATTTTTTTAATTCTTTCAGCTTCCTACGACCAACAAAAAAATATTTATGTTTTTTTTATAATACATAATCTACATTTTTTTTTATCTTTTGGATGTTGGATAAACAATCGTGTGTATTGTAAACACAATGTGGAGGATAATTGATTATTTTATTGGATTTTTCTTTTTATTTTGGTAGTTTAAAATTGATAAAATAAGGGTTTATATATATTCAATGGAATTAATTTGATTGTTAAATCAAAACTACTTGATTTTTTTTTTACCTATTGGTGGTCTAATAATTTATAGCTGGGACACACCTATACATTTTACATATACATTTAGAAAAAAATTTTTTATTTGCCAAAAAAATATAACTAACACTCACACATTCATACAAACATACAGATAGAAACTTTCAAAGAATATTGACAATATTGATGTGATTTATAAAAATTACTGTCGAGTGAATCATGAGATAAATGAACTGGGAAAAGTTTGATGATGGATAAAGGTAATTTCTTTGATATGAATTTATTTCTTTTTGATTTTGGAATGATGAAAAAAATAATTAAAATAAAATTGAATTCTAGAAACGACAGAAGTTGAAAGTTCAATACCTATTAGTGGAACAGCGTCCGACGTTGTAGGCATGCTCTCAGCAACGAGGTTCAAGAAGACTGTCAGCGACAGTAGAATGGTTACTCCTGTGAATACCGAAATTATTGTATAATTCACATCTGATAGCAATTAATTCATTATTTGAATAATCGCCTCTGATTCTGTAGACTTGATTTATTTTTTTTTATATTATATATATTTTTTCTTCTTGATATTATCACTTCTTCAATGCTCTTCTTCAGGTTTTATCATTATATTAACATCAAATAGTTTTTGATATTTATAATAATTATTTTTACTCTTGAAATCAATTATCTGATTAATGAGAATCTATTTTATCAAAATAGATTTATTTGAAGATGTTGCTATGTATTTTATAGATAAAGCTGATGAATATTTTTTAAATTTTTGTTTATGTTGATTGAAGATGAATTTTTGTTTTTTCAAAAATAAAAATGTCTACTGAAGGTTTTAAAACGATATAATTTATCAATGTAATTATACAAATAAATGTAAACACACATTCAAATACACACACACATTTATACACAAATATATTTACATATGGATATTTATTTATTCGAAATATTCTGTTTGCTTTAAATTGATATTGGAATATCATGGTGATCAAACGAAGGATTTATGATGAATTTTACTGCAAAGAGTTACTGTGTTTATTTTCAAACATAATTATATTAAAAAAATTTATTTTTTTCATTTTTATTTTCACTGTTGATCGATTATTTATTTAATATCCAATTTTTCTTCTGCTGATTTTTAAGCTTTTTGTATTTTTGAAAATATAATTTTCATCAAGTTTTCAGCTGATGATGTTTAAATATTATTTGATTTACATATGAGAATGAAATTATATTAAATAAACCAAACGGAAATTAATTTACCAGTCATAATAATTGTATATATATGAAAAAAAAATAAAACGCAATAAATTAATGTAAATTAAACATGACAAATTGAAATCAAATTAATAATGATAATTTAAAAATCTTGTTTTTCTACTAATTAATTTTAGACTAGTTAGAGTTTTTTTTTTTACAACTTTCATAACATTTATCAAGTATTTAATTAGAATTCTCATATAGTCAAATGATTTTACTAAAGTTTGGATTTGCCTTTAAAGTAAAGATCTTGTGACCCTCCACGACAGTCCATATATACAGTTGGCTGGAAAATTTAACATGTTCGTAGATAAGAGAATATAAATGTAAATTGTCTAGTGTATGAGTTCGTCTGTGTGTATTTGTATTGTTTCATTCGTATGTAGTGGTTTGACAAACCGAATGTAGAATGTAATTTAAGAGAAGAACAATTGGTTTAAAAAGACAGAGAGAAAGAGCACACAATTTAAATGGTTTATTAATAAAATAAAGTTTTTGATAACTCTATGTTCAATGTTAAAATGAATATTGTCCTATGAGAATTCCAAGGCTAAGTAAAATTTACAAAAAAAGAATTTATATATTTTCGCAAATAAAATTATGAAAATAATAAAAAAAAATATCTTTATCTTTCGTTGCAAAGTATCTGTCATGTATCTGTCACTTTGTGAGAGCTTGTATAAACTTGATAAAATATAAAAAAATAAAAATAAAAGTAAAGGGCACATGAAAAGCTTAGTAACCATGTTTTTTATTCACAGTGACATGAACTTAAACTGTTATTGAAATTCCAATCTTGTCTTGTGTTAAAAAATAAAAAAAAAAAAAAAAAAAAAAAAAACAATATTTAGAGGTGATAAAAATTTATAAATAATTACATAATAGTTTTTAATATTTTTTTATGGAATTTTTCAAGCTTTATAGAGTGAAACTATTTTATTATCATTAAAGTTGAGAGACATATTTAAGTCACATGTTGACTTGAAAACCAATATCTTGATAAATTATTTGACATTCTATGCAATTTAAAAGCATTTTATCAAAGTTGTCTTGTCTTGATGTTGAATTTGTTGAAATATTTTCCAATTAACTGTTCTAAATTTCATGTTTCGTCATTTAATTTTCTTGAACCACAAAGATTTGGTTAATTTGTTGAGCCAAATTGAGGATACTAGGACTAAATTTGAGATTTGCCTTATTGAGTTTGCTATACTTGAGATTTGAAATTGGCTAAATCAATAGATACCGTAAATAATCTCGAATAGATATCTCAATTGTACTTGTAAATAAATATTCAAATTGTTTTTCATTGAATTCAAATAATTTTTTTATAAAAAAAAATAATTTTTCTCAGCAAAAATTCTTCTTTTTGTGTTAGATATATTTTTCTTTATCTCTTGTCATTTGATTGAATGTAAAAATCAATTTTTTATTAATTGAACATTTGTTTAAAGAAAAAATTTGAACAATTATAAATTGACATAGTCAGGTCAATGATAGTTGAGATAATCTACTAAACTTTGTGATATATTAATGAGGTATATTCTAAACTATCACTATTCTCAATGATGATGACGTACATGCAGAGCAAGTTATATATAAATGAAATAGGATTATAGTTAGTTCATCGTTGTTACCATAAAACATTATTCTACCCACACACAATTGTCAAAGTTTCTTGAAATAGGATTCAGTTGATTCAAAGTTACAAGAGCTTTACCATAGGTTACACTGTATATCTAATTAAATGAAAAATAAAAATAAAAATAATGTGGTCACTTTGTAATGTTAGAAGACTAAATTGTCAAATGACATGCAACCTGACAATCTAATGCGATTTGATCTTTGCTGAATAACAAACCATTTCATTTTAAAGAAATTATTAAATTTCTTCGATAATCATTATCTTTCAAGTACCTAATTACCTTAACTTTCATTAAAATTTATCAGATTAAATTGATCGCTTTTTAATATCTATGAAAGAAAGATTAAAATTCATTCAATAAAAAATTCAGGGTATCAAAAAATGTATAAATCCATGTTTTATTTATAATTAAAATTGACTGAAAATTTATTAGTTAAATACTGATTTTTGTGATGATTTTATAGCAGTGATTTGATAAATTTATTTGTTCTTTTTTTTATTTTAACGAAAGTAATACAGTGTAAAGGTAATGACAGCAATTTAAATTTAACTCCAATTTTAAAAGCAAGCAATTTTACTATATATGCTACAAAAACATCTGGCACCACTACATTTGTGGTTGAACCAATCGACCACACAATACAACAACATTAATAAATCACCTGTTCGTATAGGTATTTATTTTTATTTTTGTATTTTCTAAATTATATTCTACGAAAAACAAACCAGGGTTCAAGCTTGTTGTAGGAAATTGGCTCAATAATATGTTCAATTTTATTATAAATAATTATATATATTGTGAAATTGAATGAAATACCGAATGCTATTAACAATTCGATTGATAAATATTATCATCTATATCAAATTATTTGTTTTTCAATTTCAATTTGAGGTAAATTTACATCAATTTTATTGATTCTATCTACAATACAAATAGCGTTTATTATATTTTTTTTTGTTATATATAAAAATAATTCGTCCTTTTCTATTACAAATTTAAAACTAATTAAGTAAAAAAAAACAGTGCAAAAGAGTTAATATAAAAATTGAGATATTTTTTATTAACTCGAAATGTTTTTTTTTTCAATTATTGCAAGTTGAAAAATGTAACTCGATGTAACTTGATGACTAGTAATTATCATAAAAAAGTAGAATAATTGTAATCGTAAAATGTAAGTGTAAATGTCAAAAATCAAAGCTGTAAATGTAAAACCAAGTGAATGTAGTGACACGAATAAAATTTGCTATGAAATATAAAGTTTTATTTTTCCGTTTGGTCATTTTTTTTCATCTTCTCTTTTCAATTTTCATATATATTATTTTATTTTCAACAAATCCATTGATGTCTTTTTAAGATGTCTTCTATGTCTTCACTGCCTCCAGTACATCTCATTTCTCAACAACTTTTTAACGCGTCGTTTTAATGTTCCTCAAATTATTTTTCATTATTACACAAAAATTCATGAAAATTAAAATAATCGTGGGAGATCTTCATTATGATTTTTGCAAGACTTGTTCCAATTATCCTTGATGAATGAAAGAGCCAAATTTTGATGAAAAAAAGAATTTATTTTTCCATCAACCAGTGTACTTTAATTTCGTTCAATTATCACCACAAAATAAAAAAAACAAAATGAATGAAAATGAAATGTTCACACGGTTAAAAATTTTTCAAATTCTTTTGTGAATATTTTTTAAAATTCTCTGGCAGTACGATGAAATAACAAAATAAAATATATACCTCAGTATAAAGTATATTTATATGATAAAAATAAAAAAATAAATAAGAAGATAAGTTCAAGGAAAATTCAAATCACGTACGCATACGAATTTTACTTATTTCACATACATGGATGTCTCCACAAACATAAAAAAATATAATAATATTGAAAGAAAAATCAGATAATCATAAAAATAATAATAAAAATGATGATAAAACGAAACACATGTATACACTCAGAGAAAAAATACTTATTTTCTGATGTTATCATGATGTTAAATCCGATCCTGTTGCATAAAAACCCATTTGAAGAAAAAAAAAAATAAAGGGAAAAGAAAGCTAGTTTGTAGCAGACATATATCGCAAAATTTTACGAGCTCGACACGAAATGAGTCTTCTTGTCTAGCATCAATCATTCTTACATATATTCGTGACAAGAATGTGTAGTTTTTCTATTTACTCTATACGCAAATATGCATTAATAAATATACATCAGTGCAAAAGATGTCATATTATCTGCAAAGACATATACACTCACTCACTTTAAAATTTAAAAATGAATTCATATCACTGAGTCACTTTGTATACAAATTACACGAATGAATAAATTTTAATGAATGTTTTCACGTCAATCATCATCATTATCAATTGTTTATTATCAAATGAAAAAATTTCAATAGTTTAAATAAAAAAAAAGCAAAAAAAAACTAAAAATCAATAAGTGAAAATATTTTTGTTTGTTAATTTATATAATTTTTCAATTAGTTTAAATTTTGTTTTTTTTTATTTAATAAAAAAATCGATTTTATTAATAAAAAAACAAATATTTGTGCCTAGAAAAAATTATTAGGGTGACATTAATTGAGTCATTTTTTAAATTTCGCGTTTTTTTATTTGATGGAATGAAATAATTAATAATAGTTTTTTAATATAAATGAGATTAAAAAATGACTCCAATTTTTTCAATGAATTGCATATAGAAACGTATCAATATAGGTATATGATAAGTCAGATAAATTGGTGTTTATTTTTGTTGCTTTAAATTGTAAAAATAAATTTTAAAAAAATGTTATCAAGCAGAATTTATGGTGTACATGCAGAATATGATGAATTACATTACCTAGAGTGAGTTTTTCCCCGGAATCAGGTGGTAAGGTGAAACCAAGTAATGCCATACTTGATATGAGTACACATGGTACAATGAGATTGAAAAAATAGTACAACGTCCGCCTGCGGATGTGTATTGTAAATGTGACATCAACATATGGCTCTGGACAACATTGATATGTTATTGTGTTTTTTCTCCCTGGCATTCCTGAAATTTTTAAAATTATTGTTGCATTTATTTCATTACAATACTTGAATGAAAAAAAAAAAATAAACAAAACTTTTACAATTAATTATACTCGTAATTTTTATTCATCGAAATGTTAATAATGCAAGTAAAAAAAAATATAATTATTCTTAAAGCTATCCTGTAGATTTTTTTTTATCACACTATTTTTTGGTATTATTTTTCCTTTTTTATGGACAAGTTTTCGCGGCGAAAAGCGGATAAAATGTCTCGACTTTAAGGGGATGAAAAAAAACGATATTCAAAGTTATATTCCTTATCGCGAATAACTGTGCAACTGGAGGGAAAAGACAGAATAAAAAAAATTTAAAAAAAGAAGTGAATGAAATGTCGACGAGTTTTTTTTATTCATTTTACTAAAAAATATCTAATTTTATCAACACACGTTTCTATATTGTCTGCAAGTATCTTTTTTTTTTTTTCTTTTATACATATATTATCTTGATTCACTTTATTTAGCAGTCACGGTTCAATTTTGTCATTTTTTTCTGTCAATTTGGGTTTATAAAAATATGAAATATGGTGTTTTATTTTAAATGAATTATCTATTTATATTTATCACGTATTTGTCATGTAGAAAAATTGATTGAAATAAAAAAAATGTTAGAAAATAAATTTAATATTGATCGATCGAATACATTGAAAAATTTTGAATGACTAACTAAAAAGGAAATATTAAAATTAGTAACTATTATAGTCGAATTAAAATAATTATTAAAATTTTGGACACAATTTTCTTGATAAGAATCGGCAGAGTCTTCGCCTGTCTGACTCTCCAAGTAGTACGAATCTCAAATAGTCAGCCAAGCAAAAATTTGCTTGATTCTACTCAGTGCAGACAAGCATAGGATTGGCTGTTTGAACTTATTTTAGTAGTCAAGTAAGATTTAAACGTAAATTCACACGTAAATTTACGCGTTAATTCATTTTTTAATGTCAAATTACAACCGATCAAATGCCTTGAAGAGAGGCTTTATTCTCTTTTTCATATAGGAGATAAAAATAAAAGATGCGAAAGATTTTTATTTCAAGGAAAATTCAGACTTTTTAATTATCACGCGCATAATTACACACCTGACGAGTGCGTGGCTAGTCGTAAAAGCCGCGAACTCGGGTGCAATCAGACTCACCGATGAGGTCCCATTCTCCATTTGTGATGAAATCAGACAAGTCACCTCCTCCCTCTGAGTTGAGCACGAGATCAAGCTAATAATTAAAAAATTTTCAAGTTATTATTATGGTTTTATTTATATATATATAAAAAACAAAAAAAACACAAATGAAATTTGTATTATTATAATACGCCATGCAAACATAGACAAAGTACAATTCATCTTCATTCGTTAATTTAATTCAAACTAAAATTTAATACGCAATTTAAATCACATGCTTTTTTAAAAATATAAAAATATATAAAATGCAAAAATTAAACTAAGTACGAATGAAAAAATTAAATAAATAATAATCATAGTAGTAAATTTTTTATTGTTAAAAAAAAATATATTTTATTTTTTATAAATTTTTATTTTTAATTAACTTTATTTCAATGAGAAATGATTTTAGAGTAAAAAAAATAAATAAAAAAGTATAGAGTTTTATTTTGAATGGGATTTTAGCGTAAAGTCAAAATTTTACGTTGATTTTTTTTATTCATTCAAAAGGTAATTTATTTTTTGTGACAAAACTGTGTTATTGAAGCTTTAAATTTATATTTTTTTTTAATTTACAACTTATTTTTTGTATACAAAGGTAAATAACTTTTTAATTAATAAATATAAAATTTAATTGGTTTAATTATACTATTTTATGGTGATAATATTGAATTACGTGAGTTTGTTGTTATTTGTATGAAGTGTGAAAATTAAATAATTATATTCTCAAAAGTTAATATTTGTTAGTATGTATGAGATTACGAACAGTATTAAATTATTATTTCTGGGTAAGATCGACATTCTAATCACGTTAACGTGCAGGTGTTTCTAATGGCCAATGTGTCAGCTGCATGAATTATTTTCAGCAAGAACATTTATTGCAGAGGGAAAGTACATTTTTATATTGAAATGCGTGTTATTCTCTAAGATATTCAAACGATAAATTATCAAAAATATACCTTTCAATATTAAATTGGAAATATTAAACAAAATATATATTTTATATCTCAAATAAAAGTTTAGAAATTCTTCACAAAATTATCTTTGAAAATATAGAAAAAAATCAACTGATAATAATTAATCCTTTCAATTCAAATTTTATAGAAATTAAAATTATTCTACACATAAATCATGCAGACCAATTATTCATTTATTCAAGTTTTTTTTTTGTGAGAAAATTTTATTGTTATATGGGTTAAGCAAATAATAAATTTATTGAGAAAATATTAATTGTCAATTAAGGTCATGTATAACTAAACGACAGATGTCAATGATCTTTATTATATATTTTTTTTCAATAACATATTTTTAATTAATATAGAAAAGGAATTGAAAACGCTGAGAACTCATTAAAAGATTGATAAAAAAAAATTTAAAAGAAACAAAAACTCACGATTTATACGACTATTTATTTTTTTTTCTTGTTGAAATTGAATTTTGTATTTTATCATGTTACAATAGTATTTTCTAAACGATAATAATATGTTTCTATTTTATTTTTTTTCACAATAATTAATTAAATTTTCTATTTAAAAAATAAAAATATTAAAGTTCAACGTTATTTATATTTTTTTATTATTCAAATATTAATAAATTTAATTTGTTATTTTAGTTAATATAGTGTGATGAAGGTTTCATTGTGAGTAAGTGAAAATGCAAACTTGCAAAACATCATCAGCCACGAATTTATAGCCATCTAGTCTGACTAAACTCGGGCATATTCACTTAAGCCCAAGGCTTAGGTATGGACAATATCTATGCAGACAAGTATACGAAGAATAGCTACCACCTGTGTGTCCAACCCTGGCCCAACACACAACAACAACATTCATGTTTCACAATCGAAATTCAAACTAATGTATTTTGGCTTGTCTACAATGACCAAACTTTTAATTAATTATCAGTAAAAATGACTACAACAAAAAATACAATTTTTTTTTATCATGAATTTACATAAACTAATCAAAATAATAATAATTTAATTAAAAATAATTATGATCAAATTTGAAATGTAAAAAAAAAATCTTATATTATTGTTCTCAGCGTTTTAATTGATTCAAATAAAAAAATATTTTTATTTTAATTGCTTTTGATTCAACACAGATATTTGATTGTGTATATTTTTTTTTTGCTATTCATTGAAATATGTCGAGAACGGAGTGTCTTTTTTGTTTAAAAAGTTGCAATAGAGTTAATGAAAAAGGAAAAATTGCTAAGACAAAACTTGCATCATGTTAATTTTTTATAATGAAATATTATATAGCGAAAAAATTGAAAATATTTTTATTATTTATATTGATTATTGATATTATTATACAGTAAAATAATAATATTAATATAAATAATGAAAACATATTTTCAAGACATTTAAAAACGCATAAAAAATAAATAAATAGCTCAAGCTTGATTATAATACTGTTAACATACAAATAGATATATAAAGTTGTGAAAAAAGGTTTATAATAAATACATCTTAAGGATATAAGTTTAAATAAGTGGGTAGGTAGTTAGTAGAGTCAGTTAAGGGTGTATAATGTTTGGTACGTGATTTTACATGAGTGCCCAGGCTCACGTGCACTGTAATCTGCCCTTCTATTTTTTTATTATTATAATTTTTTGTTTTTTTGTGTTTTACCCTTTTCCATATGATATTCAAAAGACGGTGCGTTTAAGAGAGTAGTGATGTAAAACAAAAAAATAATATTTGTAATCGTCAAGAAATTATCCACTGATATATGCAGTCAGTCACAAAATATGACGATCAAGATAAAAATATTTGTAATTTGTCAAAATTTACAATTAAATAATTTTTTTATTTTTAAATTGATACATTCATTGATTAAAAAAATAAGGACGAGTTTTATGATCAAATATTTTTTAATGTATGTCATATGTAATGTTAATAATTGAATTTATATTACAGCTGGTTAACATATTGTGTTATCATATTTGCCTTGTACATACTTGATGTATCTTTTTCCTTATCTCATGATTTAATATTAATTTAATTTTTCTTTCAATATATTTAAATTACTATTGGTAAAAATATATATATTTATAGTAAAATAAGCTCGTGAGAAACGGACACATGATGAATTGTTTTAATTTAACGTTGCATATGTCGACAAGTGGAAAGTAAGGGAAAAAAAAAAAAACTTTAAAATAATGTTTTTTCACTACACGGTAGAAGTGTGATGAACACGACGAAGAAAGACATAGGGATACAACACCCCTGTTGTAAAAAAAATAAGGGTAAAAAATTAGGGTGAGAAACTGAAATGCAACAGGTATAAAACCAGTTAAAATTACTATTTGGATTTCTTATTTTAAAGCCATTTGTGATAAAACTAGACTCAAAACATTTTATTTTTAACTGAATTTTATACAATATTTTTTTAATATAACTTATCCCAATTTTTAAATATAAACCACTGTAGTTTATTGTATATAATTCCCGAGATATGAATTTAAATTTATAATAAAACCAAAAAAAAAAAACCATAATTACCAGATTTAAATAATTTATATAATTTCAAGTTTTACCTAATTTTTTTTACAAGAACCCATTTACTAGTAATTTTTTTAAAAAAAAAAACTTAATTCTTCTTTATTTATAAGTAAGCATATTTTTTTGTTTTTAAATTTTATCAAAATATGTTGTATTTATATTTAAAAAAAAAAACAGTCAAAACTACTTTGTATTTTTTTTTTTTTTGCCAACTTTTATTCCCGAGATAAAACTAAAAGAATACCAAAGTTTATAATATAAAAGTTAGGCTGTGACGTGGTTTAGAAAACTGTTAAATTTTCGTTGTATAAAAATGATAAAAAATAAAAATAAATAAAGAAAAAATTTATACACGTGTGTATAGTAAGGGAGGAGATAGAAAATGGTACATTGGTGCCAAGGGTTGTATGACACTCCAACGACTTTATATGGTCTCATATTATTCGGGGTCGATACACACTTTTATCATCAAGTATACATGTATGTGCATCAGCTGATGTTTTTTTTTTTATTTTTTTCAAGACACGTGAGTACATAGAATACAGTACACTTAAAAATTTGTAGTATAACGTTGAATCACCTGTCGCATGAGAATACACTTTTCGTGACTTTTTTACTTTATCAATACAATTTTTATAAACTCATACTGACTCACAAATGAAACAAAAAAAAATATATATATTATTTTTTATATTTTCGTCAATAAGGTGCAAATGTAAATTTAATATTCTTTTTGTAAAATAATAAAATATATATAAATTTTTGAAAGATTTCTCTTTATATTTCAGTTATAATATAAAAAAATTTGCCTATTTTAATTTTATGCAAGTGATGATGAATTAATGCCCGTTTCAAGAGCACAATGTATACGTAAAAAAATAAATAAATATATTTTTTGTTAGTATTTAAAACTGTAATAAATAAAAAGACAGAAAATTGAGAAAAAAAAATTGTATACACTTGAACAAGTAATTACTGAAAATATAAAAAATACGCTTCAGTAAAATTGTCTGGTTTATAATAAACTGAATTTTTTATAAATATATATTTTTTTTCTTGACCTTTTGTGTATTTTTTTTTTAAACAATGTTTATCTTACAGTGATAACAGTAACTACCATCAGTTTGTTGTATCTTAATTTACATTATTTAACATAAAAAAGTAATGCAACGAAAGGCATTTTTCGAGATAAATATGCAAGTTTGTACAAGGCAAATACGAAACTGAGTTTGTAGCGTAATGAGTACTCTGCACTCTTTATGAATATATCTCGTATGTGAACTGGCAACAAATATTTAATGACTAAACTTTGATAATAGTACATTGCACATTCGACATGTACAATATTACGAATAAATTATTTCGATAATTAATTGAAAGTGAATATATTAAGTTAAACTTTAATTGAGATTTTATTTTTTATTATTTAATTATCAAGAAAAAAACAAGTTAGTATTAAATTTAAATATTTTAATAATGTCATATTGATAATGACGTAAAATAAATGTTGAATGATTCTAAAAAATTATCTCAGTTGTCTGTTGGCATGAAAGCGTCACTCAGAAATGGACTCCACCAATGTGAAAGGAAATTGGAGTATCGATTTAAATTTAATATTTTTTTATTTATTTATTTTAAGGAAAGCAAATAAAAGTGATTAAAAGCAATAGTATGTTTAAAAGTAGTCATGTAAAAATAGATAAAAACCTATTAAAATTTCAAACCAATTCGGTAAAAAATAATGTAAATAAAAAGTTTTTTTAGTAAAAAGGAAAATCGTGAAATTTTAAATAGATTGTGCGCACTTTTTGTTTATTTTACTTTTGAATATAAGGAAGAAATTAAAAATAGTTTTAAAAAATTTGCAACAATTAGCCAAAGGATTTACAAATGAAAAAAAAAGAAACTTGAGTTTGATATTTGAATGATTATTTGTTAAAATTCACTTCGATAAACATAAAAATCGAGTACTGAGAAAAATATATTGTTAAAAATTTAAAAAAATGTTTGAAAATAAAAAAAAAAAAAAAAAACAATTGAAAATTGAATTTTTAAAGATTTTTTTTTACTATCAAATGACCGGAAAAATCAATTCTGCATCAATTGATTTGAATAAACAATATACTCATGTGAATATTTTTGAATTTGAAAATAAATAAATAAAAAATTTTCAAAAAATAAGCCTTTGAATAACGTTGAAATAAATATTTAAAAGAAAATAAAAATACAGGATATTTTTGGCAAAAGTTAAAACGGTAAATTTAAAAAATTGCAATAAATATATTTGGCAACAATTAGATCAGTTTAAATTCATTTTATCGAACATCAATATTTACTCAAGACTTTTGGCACTTAGTTTATCATATTGCACAATTTATTTTTCAAATTGAATAAATATTCAGAGAAAGAGATAAAAAAAAAGGTTAAAATAAAATGGACAATCAATTTCAAATGAATAATTTGTATATCAAGAAAAAATATGAAAAAAAAAAAAAAAATAAAGAGACGTTAATCGAGCGATAAACTTTGACAATCTTGGTTCAACATAAACTTTTTATACAAGTTTAAATGTGCATGTGTTTGTAAAATTTGCCCTAGAGGTAACATCAGTTCGGGGTCAGGCAAAAATAAAAAAAACTTTACCAAAACTTTTTCCATTTTTCTTTTTTGTTATTTAAGTATCTTTTGGAGTTTTAATAGTACTTTGGGATTTGAGACCTGAGTTTTGATGGCTGTCGTTTACTTTTTAAATTGATATTAAAAAACATCATAAGAAATTATAAATACACGCTTATTATAATACATTAATAATTTAATTTCCAAGTATGGACTCAACTGACGTGATCATAAAAGATTGAACATTATGTACTTTGATTTTTCAAAAAGAGAATTAATAATTTTGAGTTAAAATTATATTCTCTTTATTCGAACATCAAAGCAGATTTAATTTTAACAATCCTAAATTTCCCTCGAGATATTTTTAATCTGACCAAACTCACAACACACAAAAAATGTGCATCAAATTTTTTATTGTTATTTTTATTTTGAATATAAAAAAAAAAACCATAAATAGCTGTCGTTTTTTTTTACTATGCAGATTGAAGATTGAAAAATATATTTATCACTCGATGAAAAAGTATAAAAAAAACACATTTTTTAGTACATCCGTATAGTGGAGTGTTATCTTTACTTATTGTTGTTATTCAATATTTTTGAATAATGATAAACTGTGCAATATGAAAAGTTACTTGGCTATATTGTATACAATAAAAATAATCTTACTAACGGTTCAAAGAGCCTTTGAAAACTGCTATACCTTACAAAATAATAATATTGTATCATAAAATAGCATACGGAAAAGAAAACTTTTCTATTTTAATTTATAAAAAATAATAAAAATTACGCTTTTACTATCAATATATGAAACGAAGAAAAAATATATTATTTTTCAAGCTAATAGCATCTGTGGTTAAATGAAAATTAATTAATCTACGATGCCTAGAAATAAATGGGATAAGTTTATACTAAGGAAATGGTGGAGTCGATAGCAGAGCTTTGCAAAATATATGTCTTATGCAAAATTATAGCTTTCAATTCAGTCATAATCACGTGGTGTCTATTTTTATTTATCGATGTATTTGTGTAATTGTGTCGCATGATTGAAATATTACTGAAAAAAAATAATAATATCTAAAAAAAAATGATTAACAATGCCCATCAATAATAAATATTTGAATTTTGATAGTTCAAGTTTAACTTGTGGCAATTAAAAATTAATCTAACTCAACGCCAAGTTTTTTAATTAACAAAAAAATATATATTCTGAGTTTAAAATAAACGCGAAAAAAAGAGGATAGAAAATAAATTATTATTAAATTATTTAAACCGATTGCAATGATGATTTATTTATGAAAATATTTTATCATCGTAGACATAAATAAAATTGCCAAACATTATCAAAAGCGTTAATTTTAGACTGTCATAAACCTGCATCCCGTGAACATAAAAAAAACATCATATCGTATCTTTAATGTCACAAAAAAATAAAAATTATATTTTTTTATGTACAACGAAGTACAATAACACAGAACAATAATCACGTGCTGAACTAAAACATAACAATATTTAACAATTTAAAAAACCAAGTAATCGAGGATGTGTGTTTTTTTTTTTCCTTTAATTTATATTTATCTATTTTTAAAAATTATTTATAACATTGCAGTAAACGTATAATGTAAATTTACATTCAATTGACAAACCAAAAAGACAAATGAGGGAGAAAAATCAGCTAGGGAGAGAGAATTTAGAGGAAATTTCGTAGCTTCATTGAGCGAAATAATTCATGCGACGATTTATACAACTGACAATTGTGACGGGTGTACAAGATTGATCACAAGATGTATATGTGTACAATGAACGTGAGTTATATTCACAATGAATTAACTCAGTGATTCCATTCACATGGGCTCATTCATAATCCTCCATCAAAAAAGACAATGGCTTTAACGAAATATCATTGTCAGACTAACGGCTAACGATCAATATAAATTCCTCTGTACAAAAAAAACTTTGATAAATACAATTTAAATTGAATAAAAACAAAAACTCAAATATAACTTTAAAATTGTTTTTATAAATAAAATATAATCTAATTTTAAATAAACTAATTAAATAAAGAATATTTTAAAAGACATTTTTATTGGATGAAAAAAAAAAAAGTCAGCGTAACCACAAACTTGGAGTTTTCATTAACTTTTACAAGTTTTTGGTTGAACCATACTTTTAATCTGTCGGATTATTTTAAATACAGAGAAAAAATAAATAAAATTTAGTGTATTAGTTAAATAAAACTAAAATTTAACTATCAAAATTTCCGGAGACAGAAAAAATTATGTTAATGATTGATGAATCGTGTAACAAAAGAGATTTGGATTAATTTAGATTTTCCTGACATGATATTAGCAATTAATTGATGATTTATATTCAACTTGTATCATCTATATCATTAGCAATAACACAACATTAAACTTAATACGAAATCAAACTGACAAGCTAGATTAGCTTTGATATTATCGAGCCAAGTCATGTCCTTATTTTACTTTACGATGTCATTAAAAATTTTATAAAATAATGCTCCAATAAATTCTAAACTCTCAACACATATAATCAAGGATTTATCATTTTTTTTTTAATAAAAAATAATGAGCTTTTCTAATAAATACAAAACTGGTTAAATAGTTTTTTTATATTTCAACTTTTTTTATGTAACCACACATCCTCGATATTGTTTTCACTTGATTTATCCTTATAAAATCCATCGACCACATAAATAATAATCATAAAAAATTGAATAAAATAATTTTTGATTATCTGCATATTTAATCATGAAGCTATTAAGCATTAAAATAACTATGGTGGCTATTGTGTTGCGTTAGTGTGTCAGAAAAATGTACACAGTTATGTGAAAAGTAAATAAATATACAGAGATAATCATGAAAAACAAAGAAAAATGAGAAACATATAGACAACAAAAGCAACGATGATATGATTCAGACAGAAATTTCATTATTATAGTCAAAATTTGATGGGCTTATTCGTAAATTGCTTCCACTGACGACAATAGAATTGAAAATAAATTCGTCAATAATAAATTGTTTTATAGATGATAAAATTATTATTATTGAATTTATTTTTACTTGAAATATTAAAAATTTAATTTAAAAAAAAAAATACTGTAATTTATTTAATTTAATGTATTTATGTATCGAGTAAAATATAAATTTAATAATATTTTTAAAATAAAGTTTTGTAAAAGTAGCATATATAGTATCGTGATCTTTAAATTGCATCTATATGAATTATTAAGTTGAGAGTGTCGACTGTAATTGCAAAAGTTTTGAAAACAAGAAAAGTTTGATGTTGAATGTGCCAAATGCGGTAAAGCATTAGAACAATTTTGTCAAGTGAAAGTTGTCAAAGTATAAAAAGCTTTTAATGATAAAAAATAAAAAATCTACATAAATAAATTCATACAACAAGTTTAATCGTTGAATATTGAGTTTAAGATATTGAATTTACCATGATAAATAAGAATATGAGATATATTTTGTGAAATAGTTTTTGATGTGCTGAATATTGCTAGTGAAAATTTATTAAAGATGACTGTGGTAATGGGCAAAGAGTGAGAAAGAAAATTAATGTTCAAGAAGAACTCTTGATGTGGTAATTGTGATGAAGCTTATGGTATAGGTGACAAGGCTTTAGGTAATTTTAGCCAATCTAAATTCGTCATTTTCGGTAGCTACTATATGTATCATCATCACTCTTCTATCACTGTTCCTATTAGTTGCATAGAGATTGAGTACTTAACACAATTTCATCGTATAATTATAAAACAAAAATATTTTATTTTTCAACAAATATTATATCCAAATTCAGATGGGAATTTCATTATCATCAAGCAAATTTCTTCATCAATATTTATTGACTGAATTTAAATATTCAAATATTCTTTTTCACATAACCATTCAGTTTTTACATGTCAAAAAAATCTGTGATAAATTGTCTGAACAAAAAAACAAATCAAAAAAGGATCCAAAATAAATCTGCTTGATTTAATAAAACGAAAACAATACTATGTTTTGTTAAAACAATTAACAAAGTATCCAGATTGATTTGAAAAAACAAATAAAGTTATTTTTTCAAATCTGTTAATATCCAACATAATTGTTTACCCATCCAAATTGGAGTAAACATTTCAATTGAATTTATAAAATGATTTTTCAAGTCGTCAGTGGAAATAATAAACCGAATAAAAGCAAATAAAATTTAAAAGTTCAATATTAAATAATGAAAAATAAATTAATGATTTTTCATAATGAAAAATACGATGCATGTAGGTGTGTTTGTGTGTTTTTTTTTCAAGTGTTAGTTGGACATTGGATACCTGATATCCGTCGTAGGTCCAGGATCCGAACTTCATGTCACAGTGTTGGTCGTCGAAGGGGAACCAGGCTGATGTCAAATTTTAATTAAATGTTAAATATGATTCAAAAATGAAAATAATAATAATGAAGACATGTAAATAATCATAATAACTCGCCTATATCCATCTTGCAAGAACTCCGAAAAATCCCAGGTGGTACATACAGGCAATTTCCGTTATGTGTGACCACCACGTTTGTCTGGTACGTCCCATCAAAACCCTCTTCCGCACTATAGTTCATTCGTCAATCAAGATCATTGTTTTAAAAAAAACAAAAAAAAAAAAAAAAATCATTATTCATAAACTCGTCTTCGTCAAAACGTACCTTTTTTTTCATTACATATTTCATTACTAAGACTTTTTTTATTTGAATAAATTCGGGAAAATCTTATGTAAATATACCGATTTTTTTTTGAGTCTGGTCAGATACTTTGTCGTATCACTATCATTAAATGTTTAATTTTTTTTTTTCTTTTTTTTGTCATTAAGTACATCGTTAATCTGACTTTATTTAAAAAAAAAAAGTTCTTTTACTCTCAAGCTCGATAATCTCCGAGCACCCGAGAGAACCGTACAGAAGAGAATTACGATTACACAATAAAAAAGTAATTTAAATAAAAAAAAAATTAAATAAATATAAAGATTAAATTTTCTAGTTAATCCGAAAGAAGAAATTGTGAAATATTTTCTGAAAATTTTTTCCCTAATTTTTTATGCAAAGCTCAACTTGTATGAAAAATATTGTGTCCAGAATTTGACAGATATTTATGATCACGGATCTTCTATGTCAAGTTTTTATATATTTTTTTGAATTTATAAAAAAGATAGTGATTTTAAAATAATTTTGGACTACTATTTTTGAAAAATTGGATATTTGGAATTTATTGAAGCATACCATGGTAAGCAAAGCAATTTTTGTGGTTGTTGTCTATTTATATTGCTTTTAACGGATGTTTACAAATAATCCAATGACATGTGGTCCAAAAAAGCAATAGAATTACACAAAAATGTGTAATATCGGTACTTGAAAATGTGCTAAAAATGTCAAGTCACATATAGTTGAAAAGATATAAAAAAAATAAATAAGAAATTCAAGTTTTATCGAGCGTTGATGTAATGAACTTGTTCAAACTATTTCAATTGTTTTTTTTTTTTTTTTTTTAATAATATTTATCAAAGTAACTACAATTTTAAATTGCTTAAGTAAAAATAAAAAAAATAACGAAATATATATATTTTGAAAAGCAGAAATTTATTATATTATCATCAATGAATTTCAAAATAATGTTTGTGCTTTTAGACTTCATGGAACATTAGTTTTTATAACATTTTCTTCTCTCAATTCAATGCCCACTATCTTATCGAGTTTTTTATTTATTTATCTATTTTTTGTCATGGATAAACAAGTTTAAAATTTTTCGATAAATATACTAAAGGAATTTCTAAGTTTAGAAAAATTATTTATAACAAATTAATGATGATTGCATAATTAAATTATTTCAATTAAATAAAAGCAAAAATATATTTTTCTTTAAATACTTTGCAAGGAAATTTCTGACTTGTCATGAAGTTTAAAATTAATTTATCTAATTTTTATAATTTTAATTAAACTCGATAGAATGTAATTTAAATTTTGTATTTCAATAATCAATGAAAATTATGAACAACCATTTTTTCAAATAAACAAAAAGATTTTTTTCGTCACTAAATAAAGCAAAAAAAATTTTATTATTACACTGTCTTGACCATTCTGACCGCAATTAAAAAATGAAAAAAAAAAAAAACACGTTGTGGTTTCCAATACCAAGCTATGTAATAGAGCCACAGTGTTATTTCATTTATAGCAAACTTTGCAGTGGTTTTAGTATATTAACACAGAGAAAATATCAAAAGGCAACAATCGAATTTTATTATAATACACGATAAACTATACAGCCAACATCTCAACCATTTCAACATAATGAAAAGCATTATGTTTATATATTTCCAATCGTTATCTACGTAGAATCCAATCAACTCCATTTTATAATTAACATAAATTATACAAATGATTGTATGATATTAATCCAAATTACGTTGATGAATGTAAATTTCATGACAGTAATAATAATCATCGTAATTGTGTAGTCAATAATAAATTTAATGACAAATATTTCGGTATTCAATTAATGATTAATAGTCATTTTGAATTATTTTCTTTGTTATAGATATACATAACACAGTAAATACTTTGTGAAGTGGAATACTTGGTGAATAGTCAGACAACTTTTCAAATCCATTAAAAGCTTTGCCCATTAAATCGATATTTTCACAAAGTTATTCCAACATTTTATGTGTTCACACATAAATTATCCTTCGAAATCTATCTAAACAAATATTTTTTTTTTTAAATCGACTCTATAGATAAAAAAAATTGAAAAAAAAATCATTAAAAATCCTGTGATAATTATTTTTGACATTAACGTTTTTTTGCTAATTCAAAATTGAAATTATTATTTTATTTTTTTTAAGACAAAAAAAAATTAAATTGAGTTTAAAAATGTTTGACGAAAGAAAATTTATAATCTATTGTTTATTTATACTTGTTAAATTTTAATCTAAGCTATTCAAAGTCTTGAAATTGTCCAAGATGACAATGGAAAAATGAGAATTTATTTTTGGTTTAGCATAAAAGTGTCATGGTTTTCATTAGTAAAGACAGTTTTATGTACACACTCTGAGAAACATCTATAAAAAGTTGTTTTTTATTTTTTTTTTGTTAAGCTTGAACAATGATTTCACACAGCATAGTCATTGTCTGAATCTATTGTCATTTTTTATTTTTTCTATTATTACAAGTAAATTTTTTTCTTTTATATTTCTTTTATTTACAAGGGTTAAAAACAGCAATGTTCACTCGTGCAATGAAAAGTGACCGAGAAATGCGCAACAAGTAAAATGTCTTTTTGTCATTCTCGTTATATTTTTGATTGTGAAAATAATATCACATGGTTCAACCATATTTCAACATGATAATCATAAAAATGAAAAAAAATAAAATAAATATTGTCAATTTGAAAAATGATTATTCATAAAATTTAAATGACATGACTTTTAATTATTTATAACGAAAAAAATCTAAAAACTTTTATTTCAATTTATGTGGTTATTTTTTCAAGGTATAGTTGTACGAGACGAGTTTATTTTATGATTCAAATTTTATATCATTATAATATTTTATTATTAAAAAAAAAATTTGATTATATTTTTTTTTTTTTTTTCTTTAATTATTAGCGGGAGGTTTTGCGCTGATTCTGCCAGAGGGCTAACCTCTCAATGAAATACACATCGAACCGTACAACAGTTTGATGTGAATTTTTATTTGTTTTTGTTGAAAAAATTAAAACAAAATTAATTTTGAGAAACGAGCCCGTGGTTGAATCTGACGATGGCCTGCAAACGAGGGCAGCCTGACATATTTAAGTAAAAAATTATTAATATAATCAATTCTCATTCAAAATTATTTTGACAAATTTTTACATAACTAAAATTTTAACTTTATATATACAAAAATAATTAATTCAAGTTGTATCAGACTTTTTTAATTTTTCATTTGTAAATCTAATTCAATGCTACATGAAAATAATAATTATCATTCAAATTTATCAAATAGTACATGTGTATAATTAAAAAGTGGTCAAGTTGCAAATATTTATAGTAAGCTTTGCAGAAGCTTTATAAATTGACTGAATATTGTGCGATGAGCATTCATACATTTTGTAAATAAACACAAATGAAAATAATAAAAACATAAGGTGTAAATTAGATTTCACAATGAAATTTAACAATTCTACGAGACAAAGTGGCTCATTCACATGAATTGCATTTGTTTATAAATGTGAGTTGGTTACAGAATTGCATTGTATGAAATTCAACCAGATGGTACATCAAATTTATACGTGTGGCTGGACTCGTAGGATGCACAAAGTGCGTGTTATAATACATAGATATATGAATATATGAATTAAAGTGTCTTGTCACTCGGTTTATACACAAATGCAAAACAGAAAATAAAAATAATATTTCATGTTCATACATTGAAGTAATTTATACACTTAGTTGACGATTTTTTGTTTTTTTTTATTTAAAAAATCATGTGACTAATGGAATTTAAAATTATATTTTTAAAAAATTGTTATTGTTTTTTTCATTTTATTATTCTATTTTTATTTAACATTGTATATACGAAAAAAAAAAAAAATAAATAAACTACTTTGCTCTTTTTTGAGTCACAATAACTCAGCCATTTTTTTTGTTTTAATTTTAAAAAATACAAATTATGAATATAAAATAATCTATTTTGTTTGGAGAAAATTATATATATTTTTAGTTCAAATTTCGAGTATTTATTGGTGAATTACAGAGTGTAGATAAAGCAAAGAATTTTAGTATAAAATAAAAAATTCTAGTGGACAAGACTTTAATTAAGTTGAGTAATTTTATGTCCTTTGATAGTCAAAACTCTCTGTGTGTATTTTAACCACAGAGAATAAAGCAATAAGAAAGATAGAGTGTGTTTGGCTGAGATAGAAAGAGAAAATGATTTGGTTAGTTGAACGGATGGTACAAACAACTACAACATTAGCCTTTTGCTACTGTCAACTTGACGTTTGTTGCCTCTGCACCAGACAAGCAATAATCAAAGTTTTTAAAAAATACTGAAGATAAAAAGCGAAAATAAAATTCTTCTTTATAAATTAGTATTAAATTCATTAATTATATTTAAAATAACTCAATTTTACTTAATAAAAAAAAATACAAATGCAATTATATATTTATTTTTAAGTTTCAAGTTATTAAAATATTTAAATGTCAAGTCATCAAGTCATCAAGTCATCAAGTACATATTATTATCACTTGTATATATTCAAATGATTTAAAGAAGCTTGAATAAATAGACATGCAATTGAAACTTTATAATTTGTGGCATATTAAATTGGATGTAAATTTATACAGGACTCGGTATTTGTCAGTCTCTTTGATGGAAATCATTACGATTTACCGCAACAAATTTCACTGATCTGATATCTGATAACCTATGGGCATGTCAATTAAATTTCTCATTGGTTTAAAAGTATTTTTATCAGAGCAGTTACTGTTCTTTTCGATAAATGAAAATACAATTTGATACTCAAAAAAGTCTGATACAGTTAAAAAATAAATACAGCTATTGTAAAAAAATTAAAAAAAAAATTATGATAATAATATTAAGTGTCAAAATAATTCTGATAATTAGAGAATTGATTGATTATACAAACAATGAATTATAATTTTAAAAAAAAAATCAGTGATAGAGTATTTAATGCATACTTTTTCCCTGATTTTTACAAGTCTCTAGGTATTATGAGAGAAGAGTTAAACCCTATAAAAAACAATTATGTTTATTATTCATTAATCGAAGCAACGATTACTTCACCTGGCATGATTAACACTCAATGTTTGCACGTAAGTATGATTATTATTTTTTTTTTTAATATTTGTAATTACACTACCATTCCTTTCTACATTTTAAAGAAGAAAGAAGATTATTTATTTTCTTTATTTTTTTCTTCTTTTTTCAAACATTAATTCAAAAAATTAATTGTTTTTTTTTTTTACTTTAGTTTTTTTTTATATTTTCTTTTTTAAAAGTTTGTTTGAAAAAAATTGAAAAAAAATAATTGAAATACGAGTAAAACATTCTAGTAAGTAAGTAATATGAATGAGATAATAATTATAGGCCATCGTTACTTCGAACTTTACGATTACTTTTAAAATACAATGCGCTCTAGATTCAAGTCACGAGCTTTGACGAAATTCTCTTGTCACGTATTACAAATCAAATCTGTGTAAATTTGATATTTTTAAAATTCAAAAGTTTAAATACAATATCAAATTAATAACTTAAATGTTGTTTTTTAATTTACAAATAAACAAAAAAACATGCTGAATGAAAAAGAGACACAACATGACAAGCGAATTTCATCAATTAGTATCTACAAAATTACAATATATTAGATAATATTTCATGAGAATATAAAAAAAAAATATATAAATACTGTAAATTATATAAAAAATATAATTACAATACTTAAATTTATTTAATTACTTATTACTTAAAATCTAAATTGTGACAGGGGGAAAAATATTTAAGTAAACTCATGCACATCCGAATGTAATATATTACTTGATGATAATATTAATTGTTTTTTTTTTTTTTTTCTGTTTTAAATTAGAATTAGATGCGATGCAACTCTGTTAAATTTTTTACGTACCATTTTGTTCATTATATCGTCTACAATTTTTATTATTTTTTTAATTCGTTAATTTATAATAAATATTGGTGTCGATGGATAACTTTGCGATCGAAAGAAAATACATGAACTTTTGTAAATTATTTATAAAAATATTATTAAAATATATTTTAATATTATTTTTAATCAATAAAATATATTTCCATTCTGTCATCTCAATTTAGAGAGGTGAAAATATTATTACATTAATCGCTAATTATTTATTTTCATTTGGAAAATTATGTATTTATTTGATTGGGTTTGATTAGTTTGATTTAAAATAGTACTTGTTGGTTATTGCTGTAACGAGCATGTAAATTTATATTTTATATTATGTAAACATAAAAAAAAAATATTAATATATTTGATATTAGAGAGCAAGTTACCTGTTGTACATGAGGACATCAGGTTTCCACAGCTTATTTGGTGTTATTCTGAGGCCTTTGACACCACCGTAGTCACTTTCATTCCACTGGAGATTATAATCTGTCCATTCCTAAAACAAACAGTATAACAAAACGATGTCAATTAAATTATATTTTTTATGCTGTAGCATATTATTCAAAAATAAAAATAAAGACAAAAGAAAAAAAACAATTTACTAGTAAATTGATAACTCGTACATAAATAATTGTAATGACATTTTATTACGAGCACATGTTAGCACATTACTCTGGCAAGCTAACCAATATATGAATCATTTCAAAATTTAAATTGAAATATAACGTATAAATAAATGTACATAGGTGGTAATACAGCTTCAAACTATACAGGTATTAACAAAGTGCTAGACTGAAACGATCGATGTGAATATTCCTCAGTGCCATTGGTATTGGTGTTAATATCATTTAAAAGCACCATTAAAGCACCAAGAGAATCATATGTGGTAAAGTCCAAAATTATATATATATATTCAACATTGCAAATGCAATCAAGCTTGAATGCAAGTACAAGCACATTCTACTCAATTTTCACAAGAGTACCAATACTTATGTACAAACATGTAAAGTGTAATATTATTTATAAATATTAATAATATTAACGCAATTTTTTTTGTTTTTTATATTGAATTTTATCTACATAGAAAATAAATTAATTTAAATTTAAATTTTTCAATATATTTGTCTTTTTTATATTCAAATGAAAATTTAATTGCCAATATATTTATTCGACGAATTTTGAAATCAAATGTTTGATGATTAAAAGTTAATAATGATTTTTATTTTTGTCGTATTTTTTAGATATTTGAAATTGTAATTTAGTTTGTTAATTAAAAAAAAAAAAGGAATAATAAGTGTTTTTTTTAAAATAAAAAACTTTTAAACATATTTGTTTATAATTAATTATGAATAATTTAAAAATTCATAAAGTTCAATAACTCAATTATAGTTTAATGACACTTTTAATATGAAATTTTTTTTTAATTTGTAAATAAATTGGAATGGGCACCCTGTGTAAACAAAAGTTTATCAATAATTAATACAGATAAAAAATTTATTCTATTAAAAATATTAATTATATTCAAAATTGATTTAAACATTTTCTCGTCAAGTCATTATTTATAGATGATTATGAAATAATAAAATGAAATTATTATTTTGATTTATATTGCGAATAATATTGAAATATTTAGATGAAATAAATATAACCGATTATATTACAAATTAACAATGACAAACAATTTACAAATCAGTCAATTGTTGTGTAAAATTATTATGACGATCTGTGATTTCTACCAATGTGAGATATTCAAATGATATATTGATTCCGATAATTATCAAACGGATAATATTTAATATTTATTTATAAATTTATTGTTTTTCATCAAATATATAAATAGGCATGTCTATATGAATATATCAAATGATTATATTAATGACAACTGTCATTACTCATTAGGTATTTATGACAAGACTTTAAACATACGTGAGTAATTACAAAATCATAAAGCGAAAAATATTACTGCATTAATTATGTGTCGTCATATCAACGGTTTAATTGCGCTTCATGAACTTTATTATGTCGATAAATGTCCTCACAGAATTATCAAGAATTTTGTGCTAATCGGTGGCTGATGCTTATCAATTTACACAAAAATATTCTTCAATTAAAAATGCTTATGCTCATTTGATGTTTATATTTTTAAAATTTTAAAAACTAGACTTTTTTATATCACTAGTTTCTGATCGTAGCCTAACATAATTAAAAAATGTAAAAAAAATTAAAATTGTATAAAACTTTGACTCAAGATCCGTTAAGAGGGCTAATATCTACCTCCCTGAATTTTTTTATAATTTTTTGATGAGCCCTTTGGAAAAAAAATTGGTTTCGGGATTTCAAAGTTTAAATATAGACTTGACTTCATTATTGACCCGTGATGGCATTTTATATTTGGTATTTTATAATTAATTTTACTATAGTTATCAAATTAGTCTCAGTTGAGTTTATAAAGTTGTTGTAAATTTCCGAAATTCGTGATACAATAGACTGTAAAGTCTACTTTCAAATCCCACTTGGACTTCATCCTTTATCTTCCCCAGGGAATAACATCAATCTCATTTGCCAAGAGCGAAAAAAAAAAAAATAAGAATTTAATTAGATAAAAAAATTAAGTTAAATAACTTACAAGATAAAGTATAATTTAAATAATAATATTATCACAAGTTTTTTTTTGTTCGTTAGATAAAATAAAAATATATTTATCGCGTATCGTCAATATATATTCGAGATGTTTCCCTTTATCATGTCGTAGTGACCCTTCCGCTCCATTTTACTTTATCCAACATCGGCAACTGGTTGCAACTCGGCTTTCACTACATCACTTTGTTCAGTTTCCGTTCTATCATCATCACTGGGCAAATAAAGAGACAGAATTTAGGAGAAAAAAAGAGAAAGCAAAGGTATCGAACGACCCGCAAATATTCGCCCTTGTTCCATCGAACCCATCCGATAGCCTGGACAATTGTTATATCACAAATATACATGTATATATTCAAGAGCTCCAGGTCAATGCCCATTCAAAAAAATATAAAATATTCTATAAATTTTCTCAAATTTAAAAATCATGTTAATTATATTTATCATAATAAAAAATCAATCTATTAATTAACTCAGGTTAAATAGTAAAAAAATCGATTAAATATTATTTTGAGAGCAGAGCAATAGAAAATCTAGTCGATTCGCATCAGCATATATCGACAAAATTTATGTGTATATACATAAATATATAATTCAAAACGGAAGCATCGATTTTGGAAAATGTATTAGAGCTTATATCCGCTGTGGCTCGATATTTGCCTTATCCATGAATAAAGCCAGAGAGAAAAAGTGAGTGAGAGAGCTTACAGCTCTCTGTAGTTTAAGCTATCAAATGTTGATATCTAGAATTGCATGACACAATCAATGGAAATATAATAGCCCTGTTGTCTTCGTATCATTTGATCATGAAAATAAATCAAATTTATATTCAGAGTTTTCCATTTTTATGCGTATATACTAATGGGTTTTGCCTGGAAAATATTATTCAAATGAAAAATCAATTCAAATTTGTAGGCTTCAAATAGCAACGTCCAAAATAAATACGAAAAATTTAGTAACCAAAAAATCATCCTCATAAAAATTTAAAGTTAGTAAAAAAAGTTGCTTATGAATAAAATAAATGCAAAAAAAAAAAATATAAATGAATGTGAATGAAAAATAAATGATCAATATGACATAAGAGTCTATGATGAATCAATTATGTTAGATGCTATTTAGTAGTTTACACATGCTGGCTATGCATACATCCTATTAGTTTAGTAATCAGTAGTAGTACATGTCTTGGGTCAGACATAATCAGTATTGTCTTTCAGGTATATCCAAACGTATTATCTGTGAGGAATGATTAATGAGAAAGATATATGTTTACACGCTTAACAAAGACGACAATGGACAGCATAACACTATACGTCTAACTTCAAATGAAATAATAAAAACGCAGAAAAAAAAAATAATTATTTATCATCAATGGTATTTTTAATAAATGAATTAAAGTTGTTTTTTTTTTTTTTAATTTATCAATCATTGGGATGGTATTGATATTGATTGAAATTGAAATTGAATTAGGTAAAATGAGGTCTTATTTTTGGTGGTCTTGGAATTTGAAGATTGAGGAGAACCACGATTATGTCAAGTGAAATCGTTAGGACTACGATGCTTGGATCGTGTGGATCCTCAAATATGTCACTACGTTCTCAGCCGATGAATATGCTTTCCTATCAATATGTGCTGGTGTAGATGTATACATGTCGAACAGGGTAAACTCAAGTATGTTCGTAAGACCGATGAAATTATTGGCAGCCACGGGGGATAATTAGATTTATCGGGTTATGCAGTGGTACAGATTGGCTGGGTTTCAATTTATAATTCAAGTGGCTTTACTTTGGGAGAGATTATTATATTCAAGGTGTTAGAAATTATTTCATTTGCAACAATTTAAATTAATTTTTTAATAAAAAAAAATTGATATAAACATTAAAGAATTCTTAAGAAAAATATATTTTTATATATTTATCAAAAAATAATGTAGTGAATTTAAAAAACATTTCTTTTTTAATTTATTGTTACAATGAATAATTCAAAATAAAATTTAAATAATATACAAGTTTTTATTTACTATCTAAAAGAGTTGTCGGATATATAACTTCAAAAGTACCAAGTAAATAAAACTCATTAATGACTTTAAAGTTTCCACAAACTTTTATCTATTTAGCTGTTTTTTTTTTTTTTTTTTTTTTTTTTTTTTTTTTTTTTTTTAATTTTTTTTTTTTTAGTTTTTTTTTTTTTTTTTTTTTTTGTATCTTTTAACTCGTCAAAATAACCAATTCAAGTGGATTTTATTTAAAAAAAAAAGAAAAAAAGTATCGGCTAAGGATTGAACTTGATAGACGATACCAAAATTTCAATAAAATTATAAAAATTATTTATACAAATCAACATTATTAGTTTTTTTTAAATTTCTGATTGCAATTGACATGTTTGTTAATTAAATGTGGTAACATGATATTCATATTTCAAAGCAATTTAAATATCAAAATACGTACAATATAATAAATGAATTTGCAAACAGCAATCGATCAATTAATATAAATTTTTTAAATGCGGTCAATGTCAATTACAAATGAGAAAAAAAAAGTTATAAAGTTGTAAAGTTTCAAAATTTAAATTTACCAAAAAATAATTATTTTAAAATTTCTATTTGATAATTTATTCAAAAGAAAAAATATACAGCATAGTATATTTCACAATTAAACAAGTTATTTAATAGATGAATAATTTTATCTTTAATAATTGTCATATTTTGACAATAGAAAACAAAAAAACTCGAACAGCTGTATTTTAAAAATTTAAATAAAACATTTTATGGTATTTTATTTAAGACGAAAAAATAACTCTAAATGAATTTAAATAAAAAGGTAATTTTTTTTATAAAACAAGTGAGATATAATGAGCGAAAAAAATAAAAAATAAAGTTTGTCACGACACTGATGAGCAGTAGTAGTCTCTCGAGTTCACTTATGCATAAACTTGCAGAATCAAAGAAACCAAGTGTATACTATCACTGTATTTCTCCATATTAAATAAAAGCTTGGTAAATTATGATTTCATATATAAATTTAATTCTATACAAAAAAAAAAAAAAATAAATAAAAAAAAATACTCATATAGTTCAAAATAACTTGTGAATATAAAATTTGAATAATTCAAATAAAAATATTTAATAATTTATAATATAAAGAATTTAAAATTAGAAATTAGTATTTTTTAACGAACAGAAATTAATATTAATTAATTTATTTATTTATTTATACTATTAAATTAATTCTCAAATAAAATAACGAGAATAAGTTATCATTTTTTTTTTAAATAATTGTTCTAAAGAGTTATTTTATAATGAAAATTATGAAAGTTAATTAATTTATATATAAACATCAAATTTCTGATATTTTTGTTCAATGCAATCACAATTTAAATAATACTACTCCTCATATTTTAGTTGTAATATAATATAGCCTAATGAAAACAGTATTTTAGTAAAATTTGTTAGTCACAACGTGCTGAGAGAAAGGTCGACAGTACGTGACTTGTATCATTTCAACTCAACATAAATTCTTACATGCTTGTTACAATGAAAATACAAAAATTTATTAATAATTTAATTACTTAATTTTCAAAATTAAATTATGTCAATTAAAAATCTTTGAAATGACAAATGAAATAATTTAATTTAAAAATTATAATTATATCCACGTTATTATCTATTAATTGCTTCTAAAGCATATTCAAATGATCACAAAATTACATTTTTCTAAATATTTTCATGAGCGTCATTAATTATATTTGAATTTTTGTTTTTATCAAATAATACGAATCACTTATGATGAGTCATTATTAATTAATTTCCAAATAATATATTTGAATGATAATTAATAAAAAATAGAGTTTGTAAAAGTTGGGCAAATGAAAAATCCTTCGATAATAAAACATTCAAGAATATAAATGTGCACTTTGCAAACCTAAATAAATGTTTGTATATTAACGAGATCAAGTGGAACGATGTGGTGTATATTTTAGAGCTAAAAAAAATGCACTTAACTGAGATTAGATTTGAAAGACCAAGATCAATTGATCTATACATAGCAATAATTTTCTAAAAAGTTTTGAAATCGTGTTAAAAAAATACTGTCACCGTTTAACAACTTACACAATGACATCTGATATATTTTGAAAAGTATCTATGAGTTAGTTTCGCTAACTAGAATAACTTGAAGCTCGTTGTGAAAAATAAAAAGTCCAATTCGATTACTACTCTATTGAACAGAAATAAAAAAAATAAAAAATAAAAGCTCATTCGTTCTCAAGTGGTTTATAAATCTTCACGTTATATATATTATATTTTCCCAATGGAGTGTGTCTACATGGAAGATTGGAAACAACATACGACACTAAATCAAATATCAAAGTAACACTATTACCGACAAAATAAAAATCGTTGCTGTGAAAAAAAAAAAATTATATAAAAATAATATGTAACATATCGACTGACATTGAGACTGAAATTTCAAACTCAATTTGACACTTATTAATTGAGTATTTTCAACAATTTGATGAGCTAAATAATTTCATCAAATTTTTACATTTAATGCATATATGAAAAATAAAAAAAAAAAGAAACAGAACTCTTTTTTTCCTTGTTAGTTGTAAAATTAATTCGGTAAACAAAAAAAAAAAAAAAAGAAAAAAAAAAAAAAAAAAAAAAAAAAAAAAAAAAAAAAAAAAAAAAAAAAAAAAAAAAAAAAAAAAAAAAAAAAAAAACAGATTTTGTTATTCTATACGTATTGTTATATATCTCAATCGAAATGTCAATATTGTAGTATTTGGGAATTTTCGTATGAGTGTTTGTGAGTGATAGGAAAAAAAAAAAAAAAAAAAATTGGCAAAATAGTAACATGAGATATGCCAAGTTTATCTTATCCTGTGCCGGCAAGTGACAAGATGATGCATTCAGCAATTTTTTATTTCTCCATATAATACTTTCTTCAATATTTTTTTCTTCTCTATTTGTATAGTGTCACCTTTTATACATCTTATAATATATAAAGTATTTTTTTTTTCAATACTAGTCATTTTTAAAAAGAAAAAACTTTTTAAACCTTTTTCTTTGGTCTTGTATTTATTTTTTCTCTAAAAACTAACGTGGATTTTATAACACAAAGGTAATGGCATTTTCATAGTATCTCAACTACTTGAGTATTCTTTTCATTATATTTAATTTTTTTATTTTATTATTATTATATTTCTATTTTTTTTTCACTTTTTTTACAGTGTGCTTATTCATTTTTAATATAATATTCTTTTCCAGGTACTGACACCATTAACAGTCTTCATTTTACGTTTTTCAAGTAACGAGCATGAAAGCTGTGCAAACTCACTTGCAATTTAATATTACATTTTATTTCGATAAATTTATAAGTATATAAAATAATTCTAATAAAAGTTTCTTTTTTTTTACGATCAATTTAATTTTATTTTATTGAAAAGATTGAATTTAAAAAAAACCATTGATGCAATTTAAGAAATGATATTTTAAAAAATTTTTTTTTGATTATTTTTTCAAATTTATAATTGAATTAAATTAATTAAAAAAACATTTATCATTTATTTCCAGGAAACAGTGAATAATAATACTGTGATACGTTAAAAAAAAAAATGATAAATAATTGTTGTATTTTTTGTGATATAGATGTTCAATTTTTTGGTGAAACAAATAGAGATAAAAAAAAAATAGAGTAGAAAATTTTTATTGGGCTATATTGTCTATGTATATTTGAATGTATATAATATAGGTACTTGTTATCGCACACGTCCCGAGAGTCATTCAAAACCTGTTGCTGTTGTTACTTGGTCGAAAGTGAGACAGCCAAAGTTATTCTATCTGATAAAAATATATTTACTTGGGAAAAATTTAAGTGCACACAAGACTATACTGCTAATTTACTGGTATTTAAATATAAAGAGCGAAATACAATTAGTTGGAAATGCAAATAATTCGAAATCTAAATAGTTAGAAATCCAAATAACCCGAAGATAATTAAAAAATCATTTTGACCTCCTGGTGATCATTAAAAGTAACCTGGGTGATTTTTTTTGGGAATTCAAAAACTCCTGAGCTCAAACACAATGTCCATGCAAAATTTAATATAAATCAGACCGATCGTTTACGTAAAACTGCGTTTGCAAAAAACGGCCACTTCTTTTTATTACATAAATAATTTTTTTATTTATCAAAATAAAAATTTAATATTACTTTAATTTAATAACGAGAAAATATTTAAATTTATTTTCATATAAGAAAATTATACGAGTATATTTACATACGACTTATAAATTTCAAAAAATATATTAGAGTTTTATATTATCATTATACGACGATATATATAGAACTTGAGATTTAAAAAAAAAAAATTTCATCGTTGAGTGATATCCAAAAATATATGCACAGCGTCAGATGCAAGTAAGTACCTTATGATAATTTAACAAAGCCCAACGGAATCGTGATTTTCTGTATACCCATCTAGCATAAAAATTTACTCTCATCATAACACAATCACTATTTTTTTTCTTTATTACTCTTGTCTCTTTTTTGAACTTATTTCACGTGATTTCCATGCCACATCGTTGAACACATACCTCTTGTCATTGTGCAATTTTCTGTACCCGAGAATTGTGGTAAGGTAAGTGTACCTTTGAACCTTAATTTTCTTTCATTTTATTTTTTTTCTTTTATATTATTCTTATTAAACAGTAAAAGTCAGTTTTTGGCTTCGAAATTTACGTGCATATATTCATCAATAACTCCAAAAGTTTGCATCCAATTAAAACAAGATATAAAAAAAAAAAAACAATTAAATGTTTTTGATAATTATATATATGAAGATTCTTTCGCAATCTCATATAATTTTGTCATTTTTTAAAAGAGAAAAACAATTATCATGTTCTCAAAATAGCGTTCACATATATATTATACTCAAAGTCCTCAAAATATTTTGTTAATATTGTAAGAAGATTTAGAAAAAAAATTAATAAGCTAATTGTATTCTGACTGGACTTGTATTTATTTAATACAATTTAACAAATTGCATTATTTTAATTTTTAAATTGAAATTAAATTAATTAAAAATTATAAAAATTAAAATAAAAATAATGTAATTTAAATTTAAAAAAAACATCAGTATATTTAAATAACAATGACAACTTATATTTTAATATTTTTACTCGAACAAATATCAAAATGAATAAACAAAAAAAAATATTACTTTATTTAATTAAATTTTATTGTTAAAAAACGTTGAAATATTTTGAGATATTTTGTATTATTTAAACAAAAAAAATGTAATAAAATATAAATATTTTATATTCCTGTGTCCCACTTGATGGTATAAAATTCAACTCAAGTAGTGTTATTTTGTCTCATCATATGAAAACGTGAGTGTTACGAAAACGTTTCCAACTTCATCTACATTTACTAAAATTTTATAAAATATGACATACTGTAACACCTATATATACATCATGGATGTACGTGATGATCAAGTAAATTACACAGTACAAAGTCATCATGTACTTTGTCACATGAATTTGCATAAGCACTGTCATTAGTTTTTTTTTTTTTTTTCATTTAAATCATCATATAAAAAAAAAACATTGATAGCAAAAATATTCACCTACTTGTTGTATAAAATGAATAATAAAAATAAATTTATCGAGTCATATTATTTTTTATTTTTATTGGTAGAAAATAACAATTATTTTTTATTTGAAACGAGTCTTTTGTTGATATTGTAGGGTCGAGAAATAGTCAAGTAAGACAAATTTAGATGAGATAAAATGATTGAGCTGTGTTCATACCGTTAAATAAATGTATGTATTAATGATAATATTTTTATTACATAAAAATATAGTGGGCAAGAAACGACAACTTGAAATTACCCAGGGTCTCGTCATAATTGGCTCTAGATAAACGTTCTGCAAACGACCTCGCAACTAGCATTTGTCCCTCGAGGTTGCAATGTACTAAGATTTTACCTTTTTCCTTATCCTTTTTTTTTTTGTTTTACTATTTTATTTTTCTCATGGGAGTTTTTTTATCTATGCTAAAGGCATTTTTAATGCATCGATGAATATAACCCCGAAACGTCAGTTGCAAAAAAATCACTGTGTCTTTGCTTTTTTATTTTTTTTGTTTCGTTACTGGGTAATTTAAAAATGTAGTCTCTTTTTGATGAGAAAACGATGTCACATGACGTTAAGCTGTTCTTTCATCATGATATACTTTATATATATATATATATTTTTTTTTTTATTTATATATATATATATATATGAACAGGAAAATTTGACTGGATATTTTTTCTTGCTATTTTTTATTTCTTGAACTTGTGAAATTTTTTTTATTGTTGTATTCCCTTTGATGTATGAGAATCGGGATTAATAATAAAAGCTTTGATATATGTGATGTTATATAAAGAATGATAGTTGGTTTTTTTTATTTTTTAGTTTTTTTTATGTCCAAATAAATATATGTACAGTATGGAGAAAGAAAATAAAAGTATTTCATAAGACTTACCAATTTGAGCCATGCGTTTGTTGTGAGAATCTGATTTTTTTCATCCTGTTAGTAACAAAAAAACAAATAATTAATTTATTTATCAATAATAAATAGTGTTAAAGTATTTAAACTATTAATAATCAGTCAGTTGGGTCATAAAACAATAGTAATAATTTATATTGAAGAAAAGAATTCAAAAAATATGGAGCAGCGTGATTTTTATTTTTCAACATGGAATATATTATTATGTGTATAAATTGAAAAAGATGTAACAAAATAAAATGGAGATAAAAAAATAAGATATCATGATACACCAAGACTGTTTTCTTTTGCTGAAAAAGACGTAGCTTTGTGGTACTAGTATAAATTCAAAATTTACATTTCAAAGGAAAACAGATGCAGCACATTTTTCTATGCTCTCCATTTCTGATCTTTTATATCCATATACTTTTTTTCTTATTATTTTTTTTTTTCACCTCTTTCAATGGCAGTTTTTTTCATTTTTTTTTGTCTTGATATGTTTTTCTTTATCGCTGACAAGACCAAGTTTTCTTATATTTACCTATTAGCTTCGTGAAGGTAAAAGAATTGCAATTTATGAAAAAAGTTTTCGTTTTTTTTCTATATATATTCATTCTTAAAAAAAATATTCAACTTTTAGATAATATTAAATATATTATTTATTCTTATCGAAAAATGAAGAAAATTTTTCTCTTTTACACTCAACCAATCAGATATTTTTTGTAGTTTAAATATATTCAAACGTTTGCAAGTTGTTTATTTGAAAAAAATATGTTTACTCTTGTCACGGAATTCTATATCTATTATACAACTTTTTTAATTGAAAACTTTTATTATTTTTTTTTTACTCAGAGAAAAAGTGGGATATCTAACAAATAAAGTTTTTCAATTACAATTCAATGGAATAAATAGATAAGTATACATGCATATTTAAAAGAAAAAAAAAAAAATCATGTAAGTAATATTTCAAAGAATTAAAAAAATAGCAGCCAAGTTTATGGTTTCAAAAAAAAAAAAAATTAAATTATCTTTTGTTTTTCTAGCCGAAAAAATAATAAAAAAATACTTGACTTTATAAAATTTAGTGAAGTAGAAATTGCTCGTTAAAAATAAAATAGTGGTCGTTTATTTTATAAACTATCAGATGTAATTCTATCGAATATTTTCAAGTTATTTCTTTTTTCATTTTAATTTTCATTAAAAGTACATAATGTATGACGTGATGTGGAAATTATTAAAAATTATTTACCGAAAAGAAAAACTTGTATATAAATATCTAGATATAATAAATTTTGAATTAAAACTTTCATATTTATTTTTTATATGAAAATATACACGTCGTAATCTTGGAATTTAAAGTCAAATGACTTTTCAATATTAGCATAATCCAAGTTGTTGGCATTATACATACTGAGTTGATGCTAATCATTCATAATATTCAATTCAAAATTCATGACCTACAAGAAAACTTTGGCTCTATCAATCTCTGCTATTTCTACTTAAATGACCTCGACATGAATCCCTCAATTTAATATTATACATGAGGAAATAAAAATAACATGAAGATCAAATATAGACAACTGCAATTTAATAAAATAGCCACTAAGAGATTCGTGCTGGTTCGGTTGATTATTCATATGGTTACAGCTCCATGCTATTATGGCTTGTTTACTATATAAACGAAAGGAAATTTATCGTTCTTATAATGTTTTGGAGTAAAATTTACTGTACTTTAGGTCATTATAAATGTCCGAGGAAGGAAGATTCAATAAAAAGTAAATTACATATCCTATTAGCAATTTATATTACAGCAATGAAATAAACTGAACAACATCATTCGTTAAAATATTTGTAAACAATAAACAAATAAACTTAAAGAGCTACAGTATTTTTCCATCAAATTTTAAACATTACTTGAAAAAAAAAATGAAGAATCGTTGGTAAAGGTATTTAAGCTATGAAATATCTACTTGACATTGATTGATTTAGCTTTATGAAAATCATGAATCTGGTTATTAATATTTATTTTACTATCTGATTGAGTTGATAATTTCGGCTGAATTTAAAATTAACATATCATTTAGATGATTAAAAATTAATTCATAATCTAATGGATTATTATAATCTAGCATTTAAAATTACTACATCAAATGTAAAAGCATTTTCATGTGAAACTATATCACTCAAGTTTTGCATAGCTGCATCAATAATAATTCTAAGTAAAGCCTTGATTAATATATTTCTAATTAATTTGTGTAAATAACTTTTTGCAAAAAAATATTGTCAATAAGTTTTCAAAGTAACCGGATACATAATAAATCAATTGTTGCAGATTAGTATCTCAAATATCTTACTTCATCTACCTTGGTCTAATGTGCAAGTTACTTATTACAAAGTTTATCGCTATAGAAATAAACTTCTAATGCATCAAAATAGTTCAACAAGTATCCAACAACATTTTCCATCAGTCATTGATCCAACAATTCCATTGATCAAATTTTTTATTAACTATAATTAACCCAATTTATAAAATAAACAGGTGAAAAAAAAAACTATAACTAAGTTCTCTAATATTCACAAAGGTGACGTTCTTGTTTTTTTTATTTTCCTAATTTTTATTAATAAAAACTTTAATTGTTGATTTTAATGATTTAAATTATGTTTTTAATAAATTATCGCAAATGAAGATTAATATTGTTGTCAAATTAATATTGTAAATTACTTTTTAAATAAATTTACCAAAACACATCTCATTCAAATATGAATTATTACGAAAACTTACCACATCAATTATTTGTTGAAGGGTTATGCCAAATTTAACCTCAAGTGGTTCACTTTCATTGGCAACTGGTCGTTCAAGAGTATTGTATTTTGCCAAAAGATCATTCAACAATTGTCTCTCATGTGCACCACAATCGCTTTCTGTAAACAAATGAATAATAAAAATAATTAACAAATGAAAATATAGTAAATATATATAACAAATATAAGATTTATTAATCGATGAGTTGTTAATTTAATTTATTTTTTATTATTAGTGACCATTGGAATTTTAATGAACCATCACGTTGGGTTGTAGTAAAATAAAACGTGCTTCAATATAAATTGTATTTTTACTCGCATTAAATATCATACTAAATGATATAAATTTAACAAGATTTCTCTCTCGACTTTTATGATTTTAATTAGATTGTATAACATAGCTTTGAAATTATCCAAGCTGTTTATTATTACAGTTAATTTTATTCGTTATTTTGTTGTTATTCAATATTATTATTTTCATTAACTCTTATATAAAATACAATGAAATTTTGATAGAGAATATTCATACTCTTGTTATGTATTCTCATTGTAAATTTATATATACATTCGATAATTACAAAAAGCATCTGTATAGCCAGACAAACGTCCATTATTTTATCCCCAGTGGCTCGTTTCTTCCAATGGAGTTTGTAACTCGCCCGCGGTGTTTTAAACTGCCTCACGAATACAGATAAATATATATCAAAAAATAAAAAATAAAGAAAAATACAAATCAATAAATATGCTTCTCTTGGGTACTGAATATTTGTAATACTTTTTCAAAAACAAAAGACGAAAAAAAAATTGGAAAAAATCTTGCTCTAGAGTGCTTGGATTGAAACTTTTTTGTTTTTTTTTTTACCTTCTATTTATACTATTTGCTAAAATCTTGAAATTTTTTTATAAAAATAAAATTCAATGTTCTAGTTGTATTTGCAAATCCAATAGTTTTTTTTTTTCATACATAAGGGTTACACGTAAAATAGAAAAATAAAAAATAATGACGTATAGTTTTTATGCATAGGAATGGAAAGAAATTGACTGTCGAATGAGCTATTGCATTTGTCATTGTGCTGGTATAGGTGAACATAGTAACAACTGTAAATTTGTGCTTTCGATGTTACAAGAATTATTGAGGCAATACAAATCGTCGCCATTGGGGAACGATAAAGATCCAGAGAGTAGTTTAAATTTTTACGTTGTACTGTTGTATTTTTTTATATTTTTTATTCTATTTTTCATGTCACAGTCTCACAGAATAATAAAAGTATTGTTTTAAACTTGAAACGTTATTGTCTGCAATACTAATCGATCGCTATTTTTTATCTTTAGAAAAACATCGAGCTTGTAAAAGAAAGAAAATAAATTATATTTAATAAAAAAATTATTAATAAATAAATTGTGTGAAGCAAAAAAAAGTTCTGTGCTCATTAGAAAGTAAAAAAAATTTCACATGAATTTTTCCATTATAAATGGAAATTTAATTGACTCTTCAGGCTGTTATACAGAAAAAAGTATATTTTTTATTTTTCAAACGAAAAACAAATATTAAACTTGATGTTGAAATTTTTTTAAAAATGTTCATCACAAAGTTATTCATCTGAAAAATATATTTTTCTTTTTTTAAATTAATTTTATTTGTTAATTTTTTTTTTCCCTTTCATTATCATGGACAGATAAATATTTACAGTATTGGTATACATAAATGGGCAGAATATTAAAACACATCAGCAATGATATATATATTTGCTTTTTATTTTTAATTTTCATTGCGTCGACTCACTTGTGTCTGTGCACGAGGGCGCAAAATCTGCGCAATCTCATACACAATTAAACCGACCTAAATTACAAAAAAAAAAAAAAAAAATATATATGTATATTTATTGTCGACAATGTAAATATATATTGGAGAAAAATAATAACAATAAATATGTATAAATAAATGAAGTTGAAAAAGAAATATGAGCAAAATAAATAAATCAGTAAAAATAATTTTTTTTTTTTTCAAAAATTTCGAGTTAAAACTCAGTTGAATAAAAAATAAATAAAATCAAATGAGATATACTAGTTTGACAATGTAAAACATTGAAGATAATCTGTAAAAAACCAATGAAGCACACGATGAAACTGGAAAGCTCCATTGATCCACTATACTAAGAGTCTTGTATTTCATGCTGCCTTTCGCTTATATTGCAACTTTGACAAGAGTCTGTGTAAACAGTTTCCTCTTGAATGCTGCGGATTTATACCCTCGACACCTTTTGCATTTGACAAGTATGTATACACAAGATGATAACCGGAAGTTTTTTTTTTATTTATTTATTCTTGACGTACAAGATAACACACAAACACGCATTATAATTATCATAAAAATAATAATAAATAAATTTGAATAGCTTATAAGTTAATTAGCAGTAAATGACAATTATAATTTTCATAAAATTATTATTTAACTTGATGGTAACTTTTTTGGTTTATTTAAATAAATATAAATAGAAAGATTAAGTGTTTTTTCTCTCAAGTTTTTTATGAGGAAAAAAATATAGTTGTATTTTTTTTAATATAAAATTTATAATTGCTAATTCAAATTGACTGTGGTTTATTTCATAAAAAAGAAAAAAAATTTGATTATATAATTATCATCGGAGGATAAAAAAATATTTATGAAATGAAACTAATTTTTTAATTTCATTCTATTTTTTTTTATTGATTTTTCATTTCCATGGGGGAAGTAAGCATTAATTTATTTTTAAATGCGATAGAAGTGGTTTTAAGCTCAGTTGGTTTAAAATTTATTTGAAGTAAAATTAACATGAAAATTTCGAAAGAATTAGGTAAATAGAAGAAATAAGAAGACAAAAAAAGGAAAATTGTATATGAAAATTATAAAGAACTGTCCAGTATATAGCCAAGTGTTGACTAGATTTTTTTTTTAACTGACACATTGGACATTGCCAGAAGCTTTTTTGTTGAATAATCTAAAGGTCAATGCTAATAAAAAGTTGAGCAGTAAGATACCTCATATCGTACTTTTCACTTTCAATTTCTTTATTTATTTTTTTCCTATTTTCCATAGACAGAATGACACACACAAACACACGTCAAAGTTTATTCAACACACTTTTTAAAGACTCTGCTCATATCGTTAATATTTACTGATGTTTGAGCAAATTAAATAGCTGCTTCTTTTTTTTTTAATTCCCACAAGTAGTTTGAAAGTTTTACAAAGACAGAATATTCATGCACATGAAAAGGCAATAAATAAATATAAAATAAGTTGGTATTTAAAAATTTTAGTAATACATTTTTTTCAGTACTATATATATATTAGAAAAAAAAAAATATTTACTAAAAAGAAAATAAAAAAAAATATAGAAAGCACTGTGAACAAGTGGTGAAAGAAAATAAAACTGTATAAGATACTCTTCAAGAAGCAACTAAAGGCTCAAGTATCATCAATCCACTTGAAATACTCATCTCAATTGTCAACCAGATTCTTTTAAATAAAAGTGCATCAACAAGAAAGAAAGAGAAATAAAAAAAACAAACAAATTACCTCTGCTAAAAAATGAAATAATACATTCAACTTTTGAATAATTATTCTCCTATATTTATTAAATTATTTTTTTTACTTTCAATAAAAATACTTTAAATGTAACTTTGATAAAGTAATTTTTGTATTAAAAAAAAAGTTGATAACACTCTGCATATACGTATAGTCATTATTTCTTTTGCATTAAATTCTTTTTTATTTTTTGTTTTTTTAAGTCATTTGCTTTTGACAGCTTTCACTTGATAAGTAGAACTTTAAGTACAAAACTTGTCACTAACTACCTTGTTCTTGAAGACAGTAATAACAACAATGAACTAAAAAACTTTTTTCTTTTTTAAATAAATAAATAATATTTTTAAAAAATTGGGTATTTTAATGCTCATAGATATAAGCTTTATTAAAATGTGAAATAAATGAAATAGAAAAAAATAATTTGTCAACGAAGAAAATTGCTGCTGCAGCAGCTCAACTGGAATAAGTATTTTATACCAAGAATTTTCTAATAATATGCATCAATTGAATATAAAAATGATAACATCAAATGATTACATAAATTATTGCCGTAATAGCAAAATAAATTATTCATAAAAATATTTTAATATTAAAATGAAATAGAAATAAAAAAGAAAAGGTTTTTAAATTGCCAATAAATTCGTTCAAAGAAAAATGTAAAATTATCAAATTTATTATTATAAATACAGCCATTTTGCAATTTATTTAAAAAAAAAAATATATATTTATGTAATTTAGTTCAATAAAACTAATGGAAGCAACAAAATTAAGTAGTAAAAATTGAATCGTGTTCTTTAACTGAACAAGAAAGTAATATATATAAAAAGTTTTGAAGCTTTTACTTCTTAAATTTGGGCTTAGAATTCTCAGTCACGATAAGTCATGAATATTGGATGAATATCTTATCTGTTTTAGTAGAAAATCGAAAATAAAAAAAAATAAAATAAAGTTTTAAAAATACTGGACGAATCAAATTTTCTCCACTTTTTTTTAAATTCTTTTTTAAAACTTTTTTTAAATTTAATTTTCTATTAATCCTATTTCAGTATGTTAACTTTTTTCATTGTTTTTTCTAGTTTATTCATGTATTCTTTGAAAGAAATGAGAGAAAAACTAGGCAAGACAAACGCTAACCTCATAGTTACTCTTCCTGCATCGACTAATTAACTTGAATCCAAACAAAAGCTCAACAAAGTTTAAGTTGAATGAAATTGAAAGACAGAAATATAAAAAATAATTATATATATATTGAAGACTTGAATGTGGTATACCACGTGAGTTTTAGATTTTAGTCGTGCCACGTAGAATTATCGATTTGCAGTTGGTGTATTATAAGAGTGCCTGAGAAAGCAAGAAAAAAACTTTATACAAAAGAATAAAATGAAAAAGAACACAAAGTAAATATAACAAAAAAGAAATATAATAAAAAAAAAAGTAGAGAATACTGTTGAGAAGAAGGAAAAGCTTGTTGAGTTTCCGTTGGCACAGTTTCTATAAGTTCAATTTTAATGAAATCGATAATCAACATTGTACTTAGACCATTTTATCAGTAAAAAGAAAAATATAAAAAATTATTGGAAAAAAAATAATATTTAATAACATTATTAGAGAAATTACAAATACAAAAAAAAAAAATTGTATAAAAGTTTTTTTTTTTTTTTTCATATTCAAAGTTCTTTTAGAGAATTTCGTTTTAAATTAATTTGTTTTTTTGTATTTATGTACAATAATCGATTCTACGAAATACTTGAAGTATACTGGTATTTGAATTTTTCTGATAGATCAAGTGAAAAAAAAAAAAAAAAAACAACTTGACTTACAACTTGAAATATGAAGAAAAAAAAGTAAAAAGTTCTCAATAGTTTTCATAAAACGTTCAGTTATTTTTTTCCACTTGACAGAGTGAAAAAAAAATATCATTATTTTGTGTGTTTTCCATTGCCATTAAAAATTTTACATGATATAAAAACGAATATATGAGTGCCCATAGGAAAATGCACTACAGTTTATTGAAAATGTTCAAAGTAAAAAAAAGGGTTAGCTTGCTTTGGTTGGAGGGTTCTTAAAGCTCTCTAGAGTTCTTTAACGAAAATATTTAAACGTCTCTTTTTTAATGAAAATGTAAAATTTAATTAATTTAAAAATATGTGTACATGACAAATATGTGGTATGAACAATCAAAAGAACGTTTAATATATTTTTCAAAAGTTGTTGATTCAAATAGTATAAATTTTTTGAAACATTTATTTGTAATTTTAAATGTATATTTTGTTTATAGAATTACTTTTAAATGTACAGATATACATTGAGTTGAGATTTTTGAAATTTCTAGAACAAAAATCAAAGTATAAGAACGACAAGTGTCGACCAAGAGAGAGAGAGATCTTTTTCAACTTTTGTTTTGTTCACGTGTACACAATGCCAAAGATGATAAAAACAACTTGAACCTCTTGAACGTTGTATTGACTACTTGAGTTCATTCAATGCAATTGGTTCACACAACATCACACTACACACATAATACCCAAAGAAAATTATAATGTTAAATATGAAATTGTTATACATTGTAGCTGATAATTTAAATTTTAAAATTTTTCTAAACTTCTAATGACAAATCCATATACTTGAAAAATTGATCAACTTAAGCTGTCAAAGTTCGCAAATTATATACGACGACACGGATACACATGAGTATAGCAACTCCACCAAGACATCAACATAAGAAATTACAAATTTAAAGATATTTTAATGATTTATTCATAAGTTAAATTTTGAATAAGCTCTTGTACAATTACATTATATCCATGTACCTTTTTGGCACATGAGACAAAAGCCAAACTATGTATAATGACATACACCTTTATCTATTGGATATATCGTGTTAGCTACAAGTGCTTTTGATACTTTTCTCCATGTTAACCGACAACACAAAGTTACTTTATCACAAGTTGAATGCAAAATTTACAGTAATATTGTATATCCATAGTTGTGTGGTTTTTCTAATGCTTCAATAGCTTCAATAGCTTCAAAATAATGTATAAAATTATTATCATATACACAAAATAATCATTAATATATTACAATATGATCTCTTTCATCAATTGTTTTGCATTCAAAAAAGTTAAAATGTAATTTTTCATTTAAATTACATTTTATCTATTTCAAAGTAAAAAAAAACTGTCATTATTTTTTTAAAACTTGACGCTCTTACTAGTTCAACAATAAATTCAATCAATATATTTATAATATATTTTTTTATTGATAAAAAAATAATTATTATTATACAAATAATGAGGGTGCTATTTAACAGCAAATAAATTTTTTGTAAAACAAAACAATCAAGCAATCAAAAGCCATTGTTAGTTGTTTTAATTTTGATTTAATTTTAAATTAAATTTTATATTTTTTTCAAATATAATATTTACAGAAAAACAATGGAAGATTAAATACATGTATCATAAATAAAATTAATACTGTGGTTTATACTATCAAACTTTCTACAATGCTCACATACCCTCATGTACATTTAATGAATATTTAATTTACATGCATGACATGAAAAGCATGTGTACATTTAATGTTAAATGAGTATAATATGGGTAATATTCCATTAGAGGGTCACATATATGTATGAAGTGATGGTAGAATTTGTGCCGAGTATATAAGAGTACAAAGGAAACGACCAAAGTGTTGTTCATAGTATTCATGTCATGATGATGAAAAGTAGTCTGCCGAGAAATTGAAAATATAGAGCTTTAATGATAACGAGACTTGTAGCAATGTATCGATGTGTATATTCATATGATATCTATCACATATAATATGCATCACAAACACATTCATTTGCGGATGTACAAACTGTATGTGTACACGTGGATATTTTTGTATCAGCATCGATCGAATCAATCTCATTTTCTATATATATATATATATTTGGACTTGTAAATTATTCAACTTTAAAGTTCACTGACCTTTTCTGCTCATTCACCTGTGTACGAGCTGAGAAACTTTAAACATAAACAAAACTTATTGCAAAAATGTACGTTTTTTTTTACAATTTACTTTGTTTTTATTCAACGTGAGTTTTTATTTTTAATCCCATGTAAGCTCATGAAAAGAGTGAACAGCAGTTATGTACATGATGCAGCTTTTTTTTATTTTCCATAGTTTTTTTTTCTTTTTATTATTATTGCGAAATAGACATGAGCTTAATGAGTAGGTGGACAGAATGATATGAAAAAAAAAAAATTATCCAAACAGATTGTGCAGGTTCAATAGATACTGATTTATGGCAGATAGAGGTTTTTGTTCTTTTTTTTTAACTCTTTTATTTTTAAAAATAAAAGAAAAAAAATAACAATATAAATTTTATATTTATTTCAAGAAGTTATAATGGATTATTTTGATGTATAAATGTGTTATTTATCACAGCAAAGACAAGTGAAAATAACGTTACAAGACAATAGAAAACAAATCGATAAATTGAAAACAGCAGAAGAAAAGAGATCCAATTTCTTTTCTATTATTTTTATATTTTCAAATGTATATGTATAAGAAAAAGAAACACAATGATATCTCTATCGAATGAGAAAATGACAACTCACATTTCCAAGACATCTTGAAAAAAAGTATCCATCGATAACGTATTGTTCTGCCAATCCAAAAAGCTTCAACATTTCACACCTTATCTGATTTTAAAGATAAATAAAGACTTTGACCGTCAAAAAATATATTTATTATTTTTTTTTCTAAATATTCCTATGACAATGCATCAGCATGTTGAATTTTTCATTTTCGTTTATTCAAAATTAATGATTGTCATGAATAAAACATTATTTTGAAAAGAAAAATTCCCTATTTTCAAAAGAATAATTAAACTCATATAAATTTAATGACAAACTTTGGAGTTATTGAAAATTTTTAATATTTCGTAGTTAAATATTGACATGATGACATGATGACGTTAACTCAATAGAAATGTAACATGTATTTATGCAAATGGGTTAGATGAATACCCCTAGAATGGATTTTTTTTTCTTTTTTTTTATTCATAAATGACATGGTTGACATGTTGATGAATCAGCCAATGGCAAACCTCACATTGGCCATATATATATTACAATTGAATCATTCAATTTATATAATTGATAACCTTCAAACAACAAAATTCATTGTATACATATGTATAATCAGCGATAAATTAAATTGTTTATATAAATTTATCATTGTCAATCATAACAATGAATTAAAATTTTTAAAAGTTAATATTATTTAAAGTGTAAATAACAAAACAAATCAAACAATTTAGTAACAATCATCAGGGGAAAAGAACAAAATAGAGATAGACAATTTAGATTTTCAGTAAAATCCCATTTCATTCAGCAACTCTTGGGATATCAAACTAAAATTCAAAGCATTAAATAAATTTTATTAAACTTAGTTTTACAATTTAATTAAATTTATTTATATTTTTGAGTTATTAACAAAAATGAAAAAGGAAAAAAAATATATCTCGAGTTATTTAGACAATCAATAGTCAATTTAATTAATACTTATTGAATTGCGATTGCTTATGTAAATATTAACAGTATATAATCGAATAGTAAATCAGCATAAACGTGAATTATTCAAATAGCAAAATATTGAATATTTACGAGATGTTTTCTCACAATCTGACAGCTTGAATGATTATGTTGCATAGACTATGTACTTGAAATATAAATATTAACTCTACAATTACAATGTTAGCTAATATTTTACTGTGAAAAAAATACGTAATATGTGGGAGATATTATATAGGAGAAATATTCTGCCTGAGAATATTTTCTTATATTTGAAATGAAAAAATATTAAAAATGACTGTATATTTCCAAGTGTTTATTAATTATAGTGTTCCATGTGTTTAATACTTAAATCCAATACATATAAATGTATTTCCATCACTTGAAAACTCATGAAATTGTGAATGGTCTTGGAATAAAACGACAAGATGAATCTCATCAGTCAGTAGAATCTAGTGTGCTACACTGCTTGAAATGTAGCCAGAGGCTAAGAGCCAGGAAATGTCGTTTAGATAGACAGAATGAACGAAAAAGAATGAAAAAAAAGGTTAATAAAATTTAAAAAAATGAGAACGAAGATTTTAGGAGAAACTACTTAGGAAAAGTAGAGAATAACCAAGTGCTTTGACAAACACTATGAAATGTAGTTTATATTTGAAATAAACGAAACAATTAATTAATAAATTTATTATTTATTTTTTTCAATCATACCAGATCTATTTTTATAAAATAGTAATAAAATTTTTTCATCATACGAATTGAAGATTTAAAATTTTTTATAATAAACAAATTGGTTTTTTTTTTTTTGCTTTTATTTCAAATTAATTAAGCGTAATTCAATTATTTTTTTAATTTAAATATAAATGAAAAATATTTCAGTTGTTATTATCGATGTATTTTAGTTTGATGAAATTTAAAAATAAAAAAAAAATATATTTTATAATAAATAAAACAATTATTTAACATGAATTTTATTATTAAATTTTATTATTTTTTTTTCTGAAATTTATGTATTGGAAAAAATAGAAAAATAATTTCCAACTGTAGAGAAAGTTAAAATTATTTTCAAGTAAGAGTTACTGTACGTGACAAGATTACTTATAATTTTACTTATATAGTTGATGAAGCATTGAGTTACAAAGAGAACTGGGAATAAGTTCATGTGAAAAAAATAAAATAACGAATGTATGAAATACAAAAAGTATAAAATCGATTGAAGAATCAAAGAGTGAACAAGAGTAGAAAATAAAATAATAAAAGTCAAGAAAAAGAGTTATTCCTTTGTGAGTTAAGCCAGGGAATTGCTTGCAGTGATTTTCCTGTCTTATATTTTACCTTCTTGTGCAACGTAAAAAAATAATTTGACAACTTTGTATTGACAATGTAAAATTGTAATTTTATTAAATGTCAACTTGAATTTTTATAAAATAGCATTAATGATCAATATTTCAAAAGAGCAAGCAAATTTGGAATTTAAATATTAAAAGAAAAAAACAAAGAAAATTTCTAATGAGTTTGCTTATAGTTGGTTAAATAAATCTGTTATTTTTTGTATTTTAAAAACCGAAATAATCACAGAATGAATTTATCACTAAAAAATTCTAAATGAGAAACAATTTCGTTCGTTTTTTCAATTAATGGTTATTAATGACAGGAATTATAATATTTTTGAATAATTTATCATCTTCACAGTGACACAATCACTTGGAAAAAGAAGTTTTAAAAACCATAAATATATGAATATCATTCGCAGGCAAAGCTGTCATTTCCATAAAAAAAATAAACCAAGAATAAAAAAAGAAAAGTTTTTTTAATAATAACAAGGCAAGCATTTAGAACTTAATCATAATAAGAATCAAAGAACTTTAAAAGCTTTGTTTTTATTGCTTTTCTACTGTTGATGAAATATTGTTAAAGTTTTTTTTCTTTTTCAAGTCATTGAAAAACAAACGATAAAGTTAATGCAGTTGTATGACAAATATTCGCGTAAAACTTGCTAATATTATTTTAGCTGAATATCATCAACGAAATAACACAACTACTACTTGACCTGGTAAACAAAACTCTTCGTTTAATATCAAATATTATTCTCGTTATACATTTAAAATTAAATTGGCGATATTTGAAATATTTTGAAGAATAAAAATACTAATAATAAAAACTTGTATTTTGAAATAAAAATACAAGTAGTAAAAAAAAAAGTTAATATAAAAAAAATTAATGTTTTTTTCTTTCTAAAAGTAAATTGCAATAAAAAAATCACAAAACAGTGAAATAAAATTGTCATGTTATGTTGTGATCACAAGAAATTCATATTACACAAAATCATAAGCTAAAAAAATGTCAAAAAGAAAAAAAATAAAATAATAAAGAAAATTGATATCATTTTTAACACTCATTATTTTTTATTCATTTATTTTCTATTTTATAAAAGAATTTTTTATATTCTTTATCAGCAAATATTCAGCAAAACTGACAGTATTATTGACACGAGAATTTTAGCAAAAAAAAACGTCGAGAATTTTTTATGTGATATCAATAATTTCTATATTTAATATTTTATTTTTATTTATTTTACACAATTTTTATATTTTAATCAACAAATTGTAGACACATGTTAATATCAAATTTGCATATCATCATTTTCGAATATCAAATTTATATTGTATTTTTGCTTGTTTGTTAATTTAAAAAAAAAATTATACATGCATGTATTTATTAAAACACTGCTATCACATATAATCAGATTTCAATTTAAACAATAAGCCTTGTAAAATAGTATGTTCAAAATTTAAATAATAAAAAAAAATAAATTAAAATTATTTGCATTTTAAATTTAAATCATCAACAAGAAAAATCATGATATCCATATATTAATTCCAATTTGAAATAATAATTTTAGTTAAAAAAACTAGTAAAAGAATAAAAAGTGAATCAACAAATGAACATGCTAACCAACCAGAAATGCAATTATTTACATCGTCGCATCTGGACATCGAGACATCCTTTTTACAAATGATAAAAACTAAAGAAATATATAAACCCAACTTGTATATCCTCGAAAAATAAATACATTTCCGCACTATTGTCATTCTTATTTACTCGAATTTTTTTTTATACACAAAATATATTCGTTGGCTTGGATCCAACGAGTTCAACTTATATATATATGTGCCAACTACACTAAAGCTTTTTTGTTTTTATTTTTTTTCAAGTACATAAACCCGGAAAAGTGGTCACTCCATTTGGATAATTTGACATGATATTTATATTAATTGGCAATAATTACAGATAAGCCAAGAAAGAAATCAAAATATATTTAATTTAAATTGCATAGATATTTGTTCAAATAATATATGAAAAAAAAGTTCAATTAACTTGGAATTAAATTTTCAAAAAAATATTATTATAATTGCTTGATAATTAGTTGGCTTAATGTGGAGAAATAAATTTATCCTTACACGTATATATTAGCGGAAAATTCAAGATTACATTCTATACCTTTTAATCCTTATACAAATTAGATAAGACAAGTTAATCGGAGGCTGTCATTAGTTTTCTTTGAACTACCAAACCAATTAAAAATCTACAAACACCAAAATATTATCCCAACGTTATTTCATTTATTTTCTAATAATCATCTCGCTCTTACGGAATCTCTAATTTTATATACTATCATCAAACTATCATAAAACAAAAATGTTTAAATCCTTTAACTATATTTTTACGTCTTTTATTTTTATATAAAAATCAAAGTAAGTATAATTAGGTATAGAAGAGTGTTTAAACAGTATATATTAATTCAATATTAATATTTAACCAAGTGCCATTGAAAGAGTGGATATCATGTAGGTACACGTTATGAAAATGTAAACCATTTCAACTGGGATAAATTTTCAATTGCTTCGTGTCTTTTTGTAACCACACATGTGTGTTTAGTACGTGAAACTAAATATAATACGTTTAAGTGAAAATATAATATGACCGTGTTTTTCTTTCAAAATTTTCTCGCTTTATATTTTTTATTAAAATTTATTTATACGATAAATAAATATGGTAAAAAATAAATTGAAATATCAAGTGAGTATTCTAGTAATATTCTTAAAAATCAATTGTGTAATTTGACCATTAACTTTACTCGAAAAATTCGTTTTGTCAAAATTTATTTTTCAACAAATCTTGATATTGAATAAAAACTTTCTATGCATTTTGAACTTTATGCTTAATAAAAATGTACTTGAGTTTATTCTATTTTTCCTTTATGGAAATTATATTTTATTTAAATGTTTTTATTGTCTCGAGTCATTAATTTATATATATATTAATAATTAGAGCTAAAATTGTTGAAATAAAATTAACCAGATGCAGCATTTTAATACAGTATACAGTATTTTAAAAAATAGTTTTATTACAACTAATAAATTATTTATAAAAGTTTTATATACGAAAAGTTTGAAGATTAGGATAGAAAAAAAGGGGTGTATATGTATTCTATGCACAAACCAATTTCAGACTTTTCTGTAGGTTTATCCCGCGGGTATTCCCAGTCCGGCAATGCCCGGGATTATTGAGATCCAATAACCAAGAGTCTCAAACATAGAATGTAAATGCGCGCGCATATTATTCTCGTACCCAACAATTGTACTATAAATTGTGTATTTTTTTATGTTAAAAAAATTTAAATATATGAAAAATATTATTTAAAAAAAATAATATGTTGAATGAAATGTTTTTTTTTCTTTTTCTTTCTCTTTTAATTTTACTCAACAATGGGCAATATCGCTCACAGCCTATTGAATCGAAGAAATTATGCCTACATTGTTCTTTAAAAAATTAAAAAAAAAAAAATATAGTCAATAGTCTGAATATTCAATGTGTTTCTAAAACCAGGTCGTTATCGGCTACCATTTTTTAATTGCAGAAGTTTTATTTTTAACATTTTTTTTTTGGGTTTTATATACGAAAATCAAAGAATAAAAAATTCAAAAAATTAACAGAAGAATATTAATGAAAGCATAACATCAAGTCAATTGTCTGAGTATTGACAATGTCGTTAAAACAAATATATATATAAGTTGAGACTCGTTTACGTATTTTAATCATTCACACCTCAAAACAGTGGTAACAAAAATTTTTCAACAATGCAATTGTAATTTAAGAATCTTTGTTTTTTTTTTTATAGGAAAGAAATAATTAGTGACTAGAATATTTTGGAAAATATATATAAATGAATATTTTGGCTGAAAAAAACTCGAGTATTTTTAAATAATTATTATCGACATTTTAGTTTTGAGAATTTTTTTTTGCCAAAAAGAACATCGAAAATAAATATTAAATTATTCGAAAATGTCAAATGGTTTTCAAAGTATAATTTTAGACACGTAATATGACTGAGTAAATATTTTATAAAAATAATTAAAAATTATAAATTATTTTTAAGTTTTTTTTAAATGAAAAATGAAAATATTTAAAAAGAAAAAAATTGAATATGTAATTTTTACTTTTTAAATTCAGTTGATATTCGTTGGGATATGTGTAGCATATATTATGAAAATCGATATTCAAATGTAGAACAAATTCACGATGCATGATTATATTATTTTTACAATAAAGAACAGGAAGTGGGTGTTTAGATCGGTGCATTATTGACACTCGATAATCCACCTAGTCCATTATTATTTTAAGTATCTTATTTTATTTCCTGGTCCCACTTTATATTTATTTACTTTATTTATCTGGGTTTTTAAAAAAATCATAAAAAATATCATGACAATATTTTTAATAACATCAAATCAGATTTATTTTATATATTAAAAATTGTATAACGACCTGTAGCCATTTTCATTTATTAAAACTATATTTATGTTTTTTTTTAAAAAATGTATGAATTTTAACGAGTGTTGGTTGTTTTAAGGGTAATATAAACTCAAGCCACATTATTTCTGTCAGTAACACCAACAAAATTCATCGTAAAACACGACAGTTTGAACGAGAATGTTGGAAGGGTGGTTAACATATTATGTGCCCCATTTTCACAACCAGGCAATGCCACAAGTGTCCGCGATCATAATGCCCTCAAACCCTCTTTCTCTCTTGACTTGTTTCGATTCGGATATATATGGAAGAGTTGGAAAGTAGCCATCAAATCAGAAATGCAATGTTATTTACAAAACTTTAGAAAAAACTTTAACTAAATTACATTTGAAAAATATTTTTACTCTACAATTTGGCATTTTTTTATTTTTTTTCCTCACTAAAATTTAAAAATTCTCTATCAATTACGTCTAACTAAATTTATTTTCTATCCCTTTGAATTTTTGATTGACGTAAAATTAAAAATAATATTACCAACTAATTTCACTTGAAAATAAACCTTTAAAGTTCTTGATAAATTTTATGTCTGACTAAACTCAGGCTATATCCCTTAAAATTATGAAAAAAATTCGCAACTAACTTTACCTCTAAAAAAATATGAAATAAATTATTTTATTTTCACTATTGAAATATCTATTATCTCTATGATAATCAGCTTAAAGGAAAATTGATATATTTAATGGGAAAAATAAAGATTTTTCCTTAAAAAAAAAGTCAAAAGACAGTTTAAAAATCATAATTGATGATCAGCTCTGTTTTGGTGATTTCCTACTTGATTTTTTTTCATTTAAATAATATATTTGTGCGTTTTGATATAAAGTAACACACTTATTGTGTCAGAAGGTGTGTGACCAGGGCGGCACCCTCTATTGCCGAGCATTTAATCCCGGATGGTCGTCATAGCAACAGGCATTTCTACCCCGTAAATTCTCCTGACTCTCTGCTTGTAGAGAATATATATGTACTCGAGTCATTGCTGTATAACCAAAAGCAAGACGGAAAATATATTCCTCTACGTATTTGTATGTACTCTTGTCTTTTGCGTGAAAAAATAAATTCTTCCGAAAAATTTTAGTACTCTTTTTTCTTTAGGCTTACCCCATTTTTATTTTATATCATTCCCTCATTCGACCCCCAACATCTGTTTGAACTTTGAGGGCAGCTACTTGGATATTTCCTCTTTCCGTTTTATATATATTTTTTTTTATTTCTTTTCTATCCTTTCGACACATTTTTTATTATTATTTTCGAAAATTCTTCAATCACAGATGCTCGATACAACTGATGATTTATAGATCGAAAAAAAAAAATGATTTATATTTAAATCGAGTATATATGTATATCTTGAACATAGCTACAGGCAATGTATACTTATATTGGAAATATGAGATGAGACCAAATCAAGTGATAGATTGAAATGATCGTGGTTAGTATAACGATCGTCATTTTATGTATATAGCCATGATGTTCACATTTCCATGCTCACATATTGTTAAATCATTCATATTTTATATATTATTTACAGTTGATACGAATATTGAGGCACCCGATATTCAATCTTCCATACATTTATGTTCAATTTTCAAGCAATAACCCACGCAAAATATATATAAAATCTAAAACTATCTAAAATTATAACTTGTAGTTTTAAATTTATAATTGAATAATGAATTTTTTGCCTTTTATTAACTTTAAATCACGAAAAATTTCATTGTTATTATTATTTTAAAAACCACAGTTTAATTGTTTTTTTTTTAAATTAATAATAGAGATATTAAAATATAAAATCCAAACAAAATAATAATAAGAAACTGAGTAAACATAAAAATTTTATGTTGAAAACAGCAACATAAAAAACAAAATGTTTGCTTTTTTTTTTATCAAGTTATTAATTGTTATTATTTTATTCGTGATAAAATTGTTGGTACATATTTTCTAAAAGTTGTGAAATATAGTGTCATTAAGCTCCTAAAAGAATGTTGAAATTTTTTTCTAAAAAATAGTGAAATTTATATTTTTTTATTACTGTCTGATTGAATATAGTGAGTCACAACTTATACTGCAAAAAAAGCCATGACTAGGTGCATCAAGAATCATTAAAATTCTTCACGTATAAATTTTTTTTTTTTATTTTTATATATCAATAAAATGTCATTGAGTGCAGGTATAAGTACGTGCTAACATTTAACATCATAAATTTTCATGCGTGTTAAAATGTATTTATTTTTTTTCTTTTCGATAATACGAGAGACCAAAATTGCGGATATTATGGAACACAAACCACGAAATGTAGAAATGTTCGAGCCAACTTTAACAAACTCTTTTACTACTTTAAAGCTCACGTTAACTTAGCTTATTTTTATGTGCCAAGAATCTCTGGCACGCTTCGAAAACCAGAATGAGAAAAAGAAAAAAAAAAATAAAACCGTTAAAGCTCTAGTTTAAATATCTGAAAAACAATTAGAGAAAAGCTCATTTATGTCTTCAAGAATTCTTGATATTCCTTATTTTCATGTTTAGTATTGTAATTTCATCTACTTGTTATTTTTATTTTTGCTGTTTTATTGATAAATAATTAATTTTAATATTTTTAGAAAGCTATACTTGATAGATGAATTATTTTTTTATACTTTACATCAAGTTAAATAAATGATTTTTATATAAAAATTGGATATTTATTTGTAGCAAAGTAATTAGTGAGCACTAATTTTAATGATCTAAAATTAATAAATGCACGAATGGTTTTTTGTTTTCTTTTTGAATTCTTGTAAAATCGTTATTTTCTTTATGAGCTGTTTGTACCCTATGATGTTATGTGAAATATAAATAATCAATGTTTGCTAATGGTCAATATTTAAACATAAGTCAATCCATTAGTGAAACCATCAACGAATTTTCTAACAAACTCGTTAACGAACAATACATAAATAAAAAGCTTTCAACCCTTATGTATATCTTGAATTAAGTACTTTGAAAGATTATCTAAAATACAATTAAAAAAGATCATTTATTTAAAATAAATAAATGAAAAATTTCTCATCAATCTTGTGTCAATGTACAAAAGTTTTTTTTTTTTTTCTTTGAAAAATTAAAAAAAAACGTAGCACTCTTTCACAGAGTAAGCTTTTCTGGTCGATAAGAAAACAAAGAAAAAAGAAAATCATCTGATATAAAAGACGAAATTTTATCATGTTTTTTCTTTACTTTTTGAAAAGAGCTTGAAATATATAAACTTTGAAAAGTTTTTACATTGTCGTATAACTTAATATTCTGGAAAATTTGTAATTTTTATATTTTTCATTTTTTTTGTCATAAAATTTTTTGAAAACTTTTGATATTGCAAAACTATCCGCCTCACCTTTTAAAGTTGGTATCTGTCATTCAATGTTGTAACATGTTACGCATGTTATCAGGTAACAAAAAAAAATCATAAACCAAATTTGATATTTTACCGACAACGATGTTGTTTGTTTGTTTGTTTTTATTTATTTTTGTTTTATTTATTCGTTACAAGTATATTTGACAAGCGTGTACTTGTTACAATAGACACTTGTTCATGCAGAAAATTTACTGCACTAGAATGCTTGAACAAAAAAATAGAATGAAATATTCAAAACTCATATTTTTTTACTCTCATTATTATTCAATATACAACATCACGATAAAATTTTGAAAAAATAACTACTAAAAAGTCGAAATAATCATGAATTTTATGAATAAAAAATATAAAAAGTATTAAAAAATTAAATAGGAACAAGTTAATAACAAGCATAATATTTTACTGAATACATTATTTCTGATTTTTAAATCCCTTGATAACTGCATGTGGTAAAGAATGAAATATATTTGCATTTTAATAGACACAGTGGCTCAGGTGTATCACTAGTAAAATTCATGGATGTCTAATTATGCGTTAGAAATTGTTAAAATAAAAAGATAAAATCAAATCAAAACAAAAAAGTGAGATATGTGCCAAAAGAAACAAGGGGAATATCCATGAGTAATTAACTCCCTCAGGAGATGTGGCAATATTTTTGAAAAGTTTTTAGACTATTCCAACAGCAGCTACTTCAAAGAATGAGAAGCAATGGAAATCATCACACACCAAGTAAAGTACAAAAATAAAAATGAGAATCTCAACTGGAATAAGTTTGTGAAATTTTTTTTTTTACTTTCATCAAGACAAAAAGAAAAATTATTATGATTATTATTTTTTATTTAGTTGCAGCGCAATCAGCACTTTTTGAAAATAATTTCAACTTTTCATACCTAGTACTTCATTAAGTACAGCAAAAAAAATTTGTCTTAAAAAATAAACTCAAATCTTTGTAATTAAAAAATAAAGAAAAAAAAGATCTAAGCCAAAAAATTTAATTAAAGAAAAATATTTGAAAAAAAAAAAAGAAAACGTAAAACGTATTTTGTGTGAAGTAAAAAATTAATTGAGCTATTTAATTTTTTTACTCCAACAGAGTGTGTAAAATACGCACAATAAAAGTGTCATTGTTTTTTTTTAAATTTTAAAAAATTATTTTCACGTTTCTCATTGGACTATCGAGCATTTAAATATCTCATTGTGGATACCTGTTAACCTCACGCATGAATGACTAAAGTAGGTCAGCCATATTCTTATCGGTATGTCCTCGAGTTTTATAAAATTTTCTTTATTTTTTTTTTTTTATTTTCCACATACCAGTGTCCTTCAAGTGACGATGCGAGAGCAGACATAAATAAATAACTATCTCGAGACGCTAAGAATTTATCAAATAATCGTAAAAAAAATACAATAAAAAAACTCTCAATACGTGAATACTTTTAATCAAATTTTAGTCATAAAAAAAATGTAATTAATTTTAATATGCAAATGTACGTGATTCAATATTAAATATATAAATAACTTGAAGGAATAATTTCGGGTTTAAAGATTTTATACGAAAGGTAATGTTAAATTTTGATGGAATTCAAATCGATACTTCATTGATGATAAATAACAATGAAAATGTGTGTATCTACTGATGACTGGACGATTGTATATTTATTCACGTCATAGTCATCGACTTATTGGTCTCTTAGACGTAATTGTTTTTTTTTTCTTCTCATCTTCTTCACTTTATTTTTATTTTTTCCCCGTAACCATGAGAGAAAAATCAATGCTGAGGGTTTAGACGAGGGCAGGAAGCTCGAAGAAAAGTGAGAAAGTAAGCCTGTTTGTGGGGCAAAAGAACGAATAAAATAAGGGGGTATATACAGTAGCATAGTCGATAAGATGAAAAAAAAAAAAAAATTGTGTATACGTGTAGGTTGAGAAGCGAAAATAAGAATGAAAAACCGAGAAACGAAAGTACAATAAAGCTTAGATAGAAAAATAAAAAAAAGTACAGAAAAGCTTGTAGCTGAAAATGACTAAATAGTGCGAGTATATTGAGAAGAAGAACTTGGTGTAATTTAATAGTCTACATAGAGAAAATAAAATAAGTAAAATGAGACAAGGGTAGATGGTAGATTGTTGGATCAGTTGATGTGGACAAGGCAAAGCAACGTAGAACCTGGTTAAGTGTTTAAAGCACATACAGAAGGGTGACATACTGCTCTACATTCTTCATACACACCAACTCATTTTATCCCATTACAATTACCTCTCATCCTCATGCAATTCATACACACATATGTACAAATTTATCCAATAAATTTTCATGACAAGTTCATTTAAAATATCATCATTTAGAAAATTAGAAAATTAAAAAAGAAAATGTTCTTTGATTAATATATTATGTTTGATTTTCATTTGAAAAATTATATTGAGACAATAAGCGTTATAGTCAAATACAAATTAGGTTAATCAAGTAGGATATACTGACTGTAATCATTGTCAAGTTATATATGTATATTGTTACAATGGCTATTCCAGAGTTAGGATATCGAGCTGATTATCGGTCTACAATAGTGTTATTTCAAGGTACCCAGGCGTGAGTATAGCTTCTACCTGATCACCCTCTGATCAGAGTGATTACACATGCTTGTGAATTTTGAGAATAATAATGTAATTATTGTACGTTTGAATTTATAAATTTTAAATTTAAATATTTTCTTTGTTTTAAATGTAACAATCATTACCAAAATATCCAAAAACTTGTCATTTTCGAATGAGAAAAAATTAATAAATAAATTTTTTTTTATGGGTCGCTTGTTTGTTTTTATTATTTATAGGGAATTTTAAATGTAATTAATAACTGAGATTTTTAATTTATGAATTGTATATACTATAAAAACACAACAAAAGGATGAAAAAAAAATAATAATAATAAAATTCACAGCGTGGCCATCGAGAAATAATTTTTAAATTACTTGTCCCCTGTACCGTAAAATAAATAAAAATGAAAAAAAATAAAAAGCTATTTATTTTATATCGTATTAAAGTTAGAATATAATGAAGGAATTTTAAAACAGGTATTTCATTTTAAAATTGCAATGATACTACGAGACATCAGAAGCTGTATAGAGATTCTAACTTAAATTTATGATTATTCGATAGAGAATTTTGTTTTCCAAGAAATACTGTATAATAGTATCAGGTGTTATGAGAAAAGACTTTTTGTATACTAAAACAGTTTATGAAAAATAGTTTGAAAATATTGAATAGCTAAAAAGTTGAATATTTTTATAGAATGGACATAATAAAGTTTTAAAAACCCAAGTTAAATATTGTTAATAAAAAAATTAAAACAATAAAAAGCTATTATTCATCAAAGAATATAATAAACTTTAAATAATATTTATAATTTTTTTTTTCCCCTAGATAAAACTTGGTCTATATTTTGATATCGTGACAGATTACAATCCAACGATCAAATTAAAATTGATTGATACTGATCTTTTTTTAGACAGCTAAAATAAAAAAAATCAACATAAAAACTTGAGAGAACAATAACGATAATGATTGATCATAAATGTCAATTTTTTATTCACATAAAAACATCACAAACATAATCACGTGTTGCCCATAAACTTATCGTTTTTTTTTTCTCAATATCTTTATTACTATTTGATCAAGACTAAATGCCACAAATGCATAGTGAATATTATTATTTTAAAAATACTCATCATATGAAAAAATAAAAAAACCATCAATAGTTAATAGTTGTGTTAGTTTGGCTCATTTATTCTTTTGAATATGTTTCTTCCTCATCATCACTACCACTTTACTGAAACATCTATCTAACTAAAAACCACAATAACAATAAAAATAATAACAAACAGTTTCAGGGGCCGCCCATATTTATTGACTCTAAATGTATTGTCTATTACATAACCACTTTGAATCTATTGACAAGTCTTGAGGCTAAATAGTATACGAAAACTTTTATTTTGTCCATTGATATAGAGAAAGACCCTTTGTTCGCACCTCTAGAAACTCATACAATAAACATGTAGATCTTTGAAAGCTCACAAAACCAGACAAACTCAACGATAAAATCGATTGATCAATTGTCAATAGGGCAATCAAAGGTCCAACTTACTTGAAAAACAATAAATCGACTTGAAGATAAACAAGTATTCTTGTTGTCTATACGATAGAACTTTAACAAACAACCAATATATATATGGTTAATTTAAATTATATAATATTTGTATTATTGCACAGTTAATTACGTTTCTAACTCAAATGTAAATACATCATTTGACCTAAATTCAAACTATTGACTATTAATTTTTCGTTAGATTTAACTTATCAATTGTTGTTGGGATTTATATCTAAATTTTTTATCTAATAGAAATACATAAATATTTTTATTTTTTTTTCAGCTGGATGATGGTGGATATGTAGAATATATAATATGAGCAGCCTTATGTTACCAACACAAATGACTTGGCATATCAGAAAATATAGATTTAAACATCCGACATATGGTGCTTAAAATTCTAATGATGTTGTAAAGCCAAAAAATACATGATACGTTCTATCATCATCATCATCTTTGAGGTAATGACATACAAAAAAAAATAAAAATAAAAAACTAGCTTCTTGAGTTTAATGTCACAGATGATACAATGTTTTTTTATATTTTTTTTGTTTTGACATACTTCAATCTAATAATGACGATGGAAAGAGAATATTATTATGTTATTTTTTTTTGTAAAACTAAATAAACCTTGAATGACAATGAGCTTTATATATACAATTGAAAAAACACACTCAGCTGTTTTGAATTGTTTAAGATTTATAATTAACGCTAAGTAACAAGTCACTGCCTCCAGGCCTAATTATATCAAATTTTATTCTCATTGTTGTTGTTCATCATCATCATGATTTTCTATCTACAACCTATCAAGTATTTTATTTTCAAAGAACCATAACGAAACAATTTTCCATCTGGGGCTCTTGTCGTTGATAAATTCTGACTGATTATAATGAATCGATATCCCTTCGGTCTACAAGAAAATTTCACTCAATAATATTGACACATAATAAAAAGACGATAAAAAAAAACAAGATGGCACAACGAAAAACAAAAAAAAAAAAGTTATGTATAGAAAATATCTATTTTATTTTTTTGTTTCAGTGAAGATTGATCATTGTTTGGTCATTTTTTTTACTTCAGATAAATAAAAAATGTATTCTTTATTGACTATAGAGAATTTTTAACTTGTAATAATAGTAATTAATAGAAAAAAGAGTTTAATAAATAAGTTGATATCAAATGTTTTTTGCTATTCTCAATTAAAGTGGAAATTAAATTTGGCATCAATAAAAGTGGTTGAATATAAATTTCTCTGTTTTATTTGTATTGTCATAATTGAATGAGTTTAAGTGACCGGAAGTAGTACTTTCGACTATTTATATATTATCCAATGAAAAGTGCAGTAAAATAAAAGTTAATAAATACTAAAAATATTTGTTAAATGGTGATGCTTAAAAGGTTATAATTTGCATCAATAAATGCGTGATTTTTATCGTGAGATTTTTCATGTATTGTTGACCTAAATATTCAATAATTGATCATTAAAAATATAAATGTACTTTTCTCTTAAAATCTCATGAATTCTATTAAATTTAAAAGCAAAAAATTGACAAAAAAATGAACAAATAAAACTTCTGTCATATATAAATCTACATAGTTTTATTAAAATTGTGTATTTTATTTTGATAAAATTTTAACGAACTTTCATCATCAAGCAAAAAGGAAAAAAGGCATGAAATTAAAATTCACACCAATAATAATAAGAATTTACCATCGTGCTAAAATGAAACTGAATGTTTTACAATTTTGATTGAAGAAAAAAAAGGTATTCATTCAATATGAATGCAATAAAATAAAACAATTGAATTCAGCCATAGCAATGGATACTTTAAAAAAATTTATTTTTAAATTCATCACTATATTTCAATACCTTTTATAAATCAAAATGTAATGAAACAAGAAGAAAAAATTGAATTAAATTTTTATTTAGTTATTTTCATATACAGAAAAATATAAAAATGAAAAATATCAAAATATATAATAAGAAAAACACAGTAGAAACTAAGAAATGAGTTAAAAATTTTCATGCAAGAAAAAAGAAGCGAAAGAAAATGAGAAGGTTGTTTTCCAGTTGTCCTTACGACACACAGTAAAAATAAAAATAAATAAAGCACTAAAAGACAAGATGCTTTTCTTTACAGTTACCAAGTTAAAACAAATTTAAAATAAAAAAAATAAATAAATAAAGTTGTTGAATGATAAAAAAATAAAAAGATAAAAAGATTTCATATTTTTCATAAATGTCAAGTCTCAGTCTAAGTAAAATTTACGAGGTCAAAAAAAAAATATTTAATGACAAAATAATGATAGCGTCAAATATAAATATGTTTAACATGCAATTACATGAAATTTAAAAAATAAATAGAATAAAAATATTTGTCCAATTTTTTATGAAACAAATTCATGAACAAAAAATCATCAAACAAATTTATGTCAATTTTTTTTCTATGCATTTCAATGTATTTGCTTATTATCCTCATATAGCCTAGTGTATTTTTTTATTTTTTTTTACTGAATTGAAGATGGTTGATGGATTCACATGGAACTTGAATTTTGTGTATCGTATAAAGTCAAAATGTTTTGAGCTGTGTTTACCCAGTACACTTGGTGGTTTCGTGAGCCAAAAACTGCTTAAATGAATACTTGCCAAGTATGTTGTATTTAATGTTCAAGCTTGATATAAAACAAGTCACCAGACAGTCAAGACAACATACACAGATCCTCAACGCATACAACAAAAGTAATATATGTTAAAATATATATAACTTTACCATGAAATTCCCATATGTATAATAAACACATAGAAATTTATTTTGTTTTTTTCCTGTCATTATTTATGAAATAACTTATAAAATAGTGACAAAAATAGTCGTAAATGAAAAATATGTAGCTGAAGCAACAATTTTGGCTTGATGCCCTGCTATTTGTTCAACTCAAATTTCATATATATGTTTAGGGGAGTGTGAAAATCACAACTATATAACCACCAATAGAATAGTTTGCCAAGTGTACTAACATCCTTTTACTGACTGTTAACATAAACTTCAATTAAGTCCAGGGCTTTTCACTTTATGAATTACTTTCATTTAAATATATACAAATTATTGTTAAGCATTTGCATGAAATAGTTATAAATACTTTAATTTAATTTATTTATTTATATCATGAATTTTTAATTATGAATAATAAAAAAAACAAAAAAAAAACTTTGAAAATTTTAAGTTTTGATTTATTTATATTTATAAATTAATGATATTTAGAGGTTGAGTGATATTTAATAGATAAAATTTTGATGCATATTTGTATTTAATATGGACATTTAAATTTTCAACTAACAAAAGACGCAGAGTGAATGTCTGTGACAAGTAATGCCACTCAAAAAATAAATTTACAATTTAAATAATTTTCAAATGCTTCAAGTTTTATCATGGAAATATATAAGTGAAATAATTAATATATTTTCATATTTTATTGTGATATTTTATCGTTATTATTTCTATTTTTAACTGACTACTGTTTATTTTTTTTTTTTTGCTCTTGGGTTTATTGAAAATGTCTAATAAATATAAATATTTTTCATTGTAATGCTAAGGAAAAATATTTTTATATGCAATCTATCGATATTATTTTTATATGGACGATTTTCAAACTGTGCCAAATATTAAATGCAAAAAAAATATATCTACTGTTAAAAGGTTTTTTTTTTTTAATACAAATATAGCAGCTAGAAACGAATTTTGAATTTCAATGATGAAATAGTAAAAAAAAAAAGTTGTGATCGGCAACAAAAAAAATCTATATGAAAAAAAAATGATATAAAAAAAACAATAATAAAAAGGTATATGAAAAAAATAATATGAAGCATAGAATAGGCAAATAAAAAAAATAAATAAAGTCAAGATGAAGATGACTTTATACTAGCGAGTATTGAAGCGCAGAATTTTATCGATATATAACTTTTAACAGAAAAAAATAAAAGGCTAGATCTCTCTCTGAGAAAACGCTTTATTCACTGTGTATTGTCATCCAGCTTGTGACGTTATAAAAACGTCCAAGAGTCCAATTTGCAACAAATTTCTTAGCTTTTATTTATTTATTTTATTTTTTCGCGACTTGTTTCTATTGGTCTCGCTACTTTTTGAAGTTACATTTTTTTATAGAAATGTTGAATGTTTATATCTAACATGGAAAATTATATGACTCGACTTATTTCTTCATTTTTTTTTCTATCAAAAAAGAAAAACATTTAACTTTGTTTTATTATATTTCATTTGAGAAAATTTATTTTATGTTTTTTAAATGTACACAGAGAGAATAGTAGTTTTCTTTTATTAAAAAACAAAAAGTAGTGGTTTTATTTTAATAGAATCAAACAGACAAAATATGCTACTTCAATTATTATTATTATTTTTATAAATATATTTGTGTTTTTTTTGCATGCACCAGTCGTTGCAATTAAATAAATAAATTATTAAAAAATTCAATCTTCGTTTTTGCCAGGTAACTATATTCATATAACGACCGTAATTAATTTCAGCTGACAAAATTTCACCTCGTTACTTCTTTTTATATTAGAAACATGGCTTTTATTTTTTTCTAGTTTAACTTTTTGTAGGCTTTACTAATTAGCTTGTTAGTTGCAAACGAGATTATTTTTACAAAAACATGAATGTACACATGTTAGACACAATGAGATGAATTATATTAAATTAAAGTTTTCAAAAAAAAAAAAAAAAAAAAACAAATTACATTGGTTTTTATAATTTTGAAAAAGTACATTTTAATTACTTGCCCTAGATTCAAAAATTTTTAATAAACTTGAGAAAGTCAATGCGTCACCATATGAAAGTGTATAAAAAAAAAGTTCTATAATTTTTTCTTCTAAATTGATAGATAAATTGTTAAATTATTTACTCGTTGAAAGTAATTTAATTTGTCGAAATTTTATCGTCAAGTGGTATATCATGTAATGATTAAAAGACAAAACCCTTATTTTTCCTAAACCATAAAATAAACCTATTTATTGAAATAAATTTAACGAGGATACTTAAACATCTACATTGCTTAAGAACATACTTGATAATAATATATTAAATGCAAGTGATCATTTGTTTTAGTATCGTGTTTTTTTTTATTGCCATTAGCACATTGAATTTAATTTTTGTTTTTTTTTAAAAACCAAGAAAACAAATAAAAGAGAAAAAGAGAGTAAAAAATAAATAAAAAACTTAACAAACAAACACCCCAACAAGCCCACAAATTGTATATACAAAGATTAAGTGATACAGATAGTATAAAGTCTGTGATTTTTCACCTGTGGTTAGATATTTAAGCTCAGTATACACACATGGGTGTTGTATGTCACTTCATGAAATATACTATTGGATCTTGTAGGATTGTTGGGTGACCATAAGTACTCTTTTACATTGTACTTGGGATTTACAAGAATTATTAGAAGTTAAACTGACTCTTCACCTTCACCCACCCCATGTTACTCTAATTTTCGTTGTATATATTTTTATCTTTTATTAAAAGAAAACTTTTTTCAACGTACAACGTTGTATTTAAATGTCATTAATTTACAAAAAATAAAATATTTAATTGTCCTATGAAAGTTTTATAATTTAATTTTAATTATTTTTATTTATTTTCATTTCTAGATTTGACCTAAATTTGGTATTTTTTTTTTGCCAGAACTCATGTTTGCTTAAAAATATATTTCTAAATAAAAATTTCACGAAATTATGATTTTAGTATCTAAACTACACCAAAATATATAAGTATCCTATGAGTTTTAAAATTCAATTTCAATTGTTTTTTTTAAGTTTGCTACTCTCTACCTCCATAGCCAAAAAATTATGATATTCATATTTTGAGTTTACAAATTATGAATATTTAAAAATCAATGAAAAGAGCCTCATTGTTGCAAAGTTAAATACATGAAATAATAATATAAGTTCATTTATTATTCTCATATATAATTCAAAGTAATAATTGCCTCATGTCACGAAGGAGACCAAAACCTCAAGTTAAATTAAGTTATATTATGATTACGTGGATGTACTTCTACACCGTTGATGCTCATTTCACTATGCGGTTTGAGCTTGTTACATCTCTAGAGAATGAATTTCTATGGATCAACAACTTATTCACATAAATTCATACAGAATTATCAACAAATTTCTACCCACTTAATCACACATGTCAAACGCAATTCTATCTTTTTAGCCGATCACATAAAACCATAAATAAAAAACATCATAGTATGAAAGAAATAAAATTCAAATCCATCATTATCAAAATAGAAGTTGAATTGGAATAATTAAATGAATAAAAATGGTAATTGAGAGGTTGGATAAATATTTTGAAGTGAAGTAGATGCTTTTGGATGAAAAAGTAAATCCACCAGTGTGTCATGCTTGGTGTATGAGGATTGTGGTAATTGAAAAACAGCCATAGGCAGTCATAAAGAAGGTCCGGTAGAAAAAAAATAAAGAAAAATCTACTGGTTTTTTATATTTTTTCTCAGTGTTACTACAAACCCCTCAGGGGATTTAATAGTTGGATATATGTGGAACAATACTGACATTAAAATATCTAACAATCCATATATCGACAAGAATATAGTTAAACAAAATAATATAAATTTTTTTATTTCAAACATAATAGACACTAACATACTGCATTTAATGGATTTCAACTTTACTTTTTATATATAATTTATTGAAATAAATATACATATCGAAAAAAAATATTTAAATGAACAATGGTGGACGTAAATTACTTGTTTTTGAATAAAGAATATATTGAAAAATTATTAAACGAAAGAAACATAAGTTCTGCGGAATATAAGTTCTTCTTTTCTCTTACATAATTCAAAAAATGATTTTATTCGACAATTAAAATTTAAAAAAAATTCTATCTATCATTAAAATAGGGATATTTTATTGTATTCTATTAAAAAACAAACTCAAATATGAAATAATAAATTTGTTTTATATTTCCAATGATTAAAATTCGATAATAAAATACAAAAAAAAAAGGTATTTCTTTTACCTCGAGTCATTATTTTTCATTCAGTTCAATCAATTCATTATAATTGTACCAGTATATTAACTATAAATAGATAAAATTATATATCAAATGAAGAACGATGGAGAATGTAATTTGAAAAAAAATACATATTCTTTTTACGAATCAATGAAAATAAAAATGAATTTGCGTTTGCGCAGTAATTATTTACTTTCTGCTGTATTATTTTCATGACAAATAAAAAAAGTGTTGTTAATAATAATAAAAAAAAACCATTTTAAAATGCCTAAATTAAATTTATATATTTAAGTATCAAATGTTGGGGTTGGTCATTAATTTTAGTCAGGGTTTTGTCGGTCATCAAATTTTCTGATGTTCAAATTTAGTATATCTAACGACTTGATGCACTTTACTTTACTAGGAAATCCAGCTTTCATCTTTTGAGTAATACCGTGGCTATCAGACAACCCATTTATATCTAGTCAACCAATGGACCAATTCCTTTCAACTATACACCACAATTATTCAGAATTCAAATAAATAATCGAGTCAAATAAAAATATATTATATATCAAGTGAATCAATATTTAAATTGAATTATTCTTCAATAAATTTATTCATCAAACTATCCTATTTTTTATCTGAATAAAAATATATAATTATTAATTTTTAGCAGAATTTTAAATGATAAGAATGAAAAAAAAAAGAAATAAAAATCAAGTGAATTATTATGATAAAATTTTATAGAAATATTAAAACAAAACTCGTTAGTCTTTTTCACGATGTACCACTTGGTAACTAATTTTTTTTCTGTGTATTTTCAGGCATTTCCATTCCGTCACGATGAAATAATAACGATGAATAGATTTTTAATGAATTTAATAGCTTTTTCATTGGTTATACTAGTTATTTTTGTTCTATTTGAATTATTGGATTATGAAAGATTTACTTGGAGCTTGTATTAGACGAAATTTTTTAAAATTTCGTCTATGAAAGAAGCTTTCAAGATTATAGCTTGGGCTGTTTAATCGAGCCGTTGGAAATTATATTTCTACAAATTATTGATAATAATAAAGCTTTCGGTATTGACTATTGAGATTTCATGTTGATATATACAAATTTCTAGGTTTAAATGAATAAGCCTAATCATAGCTTAATAGTTATTTGATGTGCTTCAATAAACATATACTTCAATAGAGATTTCAAACTAGCTAAATATACTTTCGAAAGGTTTATTTATTGATCAATAGATTAAATATAAGATCGAAAATTCAGCATTCTCGCTCATTAATATATCGATAAAAAATAAATCCTTAAATCTAACTTCACCTATTTCTATAAAAAAAAAATAAAATAAAAATAATTATGAATTTTTTAATTCAACTTTAATTTCATGATATTTTTAATTCGAATAAAATTTATTTTCTCAGCTGTATCTAATTTTATGGTGTATATATTTTGTTAGAACAAAAAAAAATGAGCAAAACTTTTTTTATAGAAAAAAAAAAAAACGACAAATTTTGATCAGTCACAATTGTTGACAGATAAAAATGCCAACAGGGCTTTCATGTCAGCTCAACAAGCAGTTTTATTTTATTTATTTTTTTTTTCTTCTCACCAGTCTTGCGAGGTGAAATAAAAAATAAAAAAAACTCCAAGAAAATAACGAAACACTAGTTTTTTCCACGACATAAAGAATAGATAATAAAAAAAAAAAAAAAAAGGGTAAATATAAATTACAAAAAAAAGACAAGGTGAAAACACTTACCTAAGGGTAAAGTTGCAAGAAGCAATAGAGTAAAGCCAAGACTCAGTGTCCATGATTGTAACCCAGGAGAAGCTAGTAAAAACACGTTTCTCGTATTTTTACAAAAATATTTCATTTTGTCGATTCTCCCTTCTTCAACCAGTCGCCACATTATTACTATTATTAATTTAATTTTCAATTGAAATATTCAAATAATCTTATTTCCCTTTTTTTCTTTTTTTTTTCCTCAACACAATAATACACATGCATTCACATCAGCACCAAAACAACGAAAAAACACCTCACTAATACCACAATTAACTCAACTATTTATCAATATTTTTAATCATTTCGTGTTTTTTTTATTTTATTTTATTTTAAACGTTTATCATTTTGTAATTTATCTAATATATTTTATTATTCACGCAGATAATTTTTCATATTTCCCATCTACACCCAAATTTAATGAAACCACCCACTTTCCTCCTGATTTCGCCGTCATGCCAAATGGAAAAATATTTTCGATCGACATTAACAAACACTTGTGATTATTTCACACACCAATCATAATTCGTTATTTATTTTTACGAGTATACTTTTGTTTTTTTTTTGCTACTATTTTGTCTGTATTTGCTTTGTATTATTCAACAATTTTTTATTTCTTTTGTAATATTTCCGCTCACCTTGTGTTACCGACAAAAAGACTGTAAGAAAAAAAATCATGAGTAGATCTTGAGCTTTTCTTTTCAAATGAAATTCTTTTGTATATTCAAGAAAATGGGAAGATTTCTCTATTTATTATTATCATTTTTTTCTTATTATTTTAAAGGTGTTTTCAATTTTTTAACGACCCTATTATACGCTTATATTCACTAATTCTCTATTTCCCAAATTTCCCCGTTTTTTTTTTTTTCTATATAGGTCTCACGATCAGAGGGTGGAAATTAATTCAGTCTGATGGGGATAATAAATGATGACACTCGTGTTCTCTGCAGGGACCATTTTTTTTTTTCAATCTTTTTTCTTTATTCTGTTTTACGTTTATCCTTTAATTTTTTTTTTCTATCGAGAGAACTGTATGGGTTGAATCAATGGAAATAACTATCTTTTCATTCCGCTTTTGCACACGCATACACATATTTATTAATGAGGGTGATTTTTGAGCCGGAAGCTATGATAAGAGCTACAGATTTTTTATTTGAGCTTGTATTTCATATTAATGTTGGTATTAATTTATTTGTAATATTGATCAGTAATCTATGTTATCTATAATTTATATTTATAAAAATTATCATTTCTAATTGTTTTATCATGTTGAAATTGTTTGTTTGTGTTGTTGGAATACTACCTATGCGTCAACTTGGTTTACCCGAATAATTGAAAGTTCATATATTCAACTTTATTTATTCAATGGTTAATCAATTTTATAAACAAACATACGATAGCAGAATAATTAGCAATTTTCGAGTTTACATGATTAGAAATTAAATCATTTAACAGATGAAAATGTTTAATTTTATTTTTTAAAACAAACTTTGTTGAAAATTTTAATTTAATTTTAATTAATTAATTTTTCGTTAATTTTTCCGAGAAAATAAATATTTAAATATGAAATTTATTGAATATAAAATTGCTTAAACTATGTTTAATCTTATTAAAAATATTTTAAAGCCGATATTTTCTATCATATAATATTGGGATTAATTTTTTTTTTGAATCTCAATCTACTGCTAATGGATGAAATAAACTTAAAAAATAATAGAATGAAAAAAAAAAATAAGCTAGGGTAGTCATTGTTTAAATAGTCAGTTATATAGTAAAACGAGATTGAGAATATTTATTCGCATGAAAAACTGGGCCATCCAACCAGCGGAAGTACGAATCATTCCCATCGTACTGAGTATTTACATACGACGCCTGGAAAAAAATTCTAGCCTCGATAAAATGATATTTTTTCACACGATAAAACCAATATTTAAAAATTTACATTCTAATATGAAGTTTGTTTGCTTTTTGTTATATAAAAAAATGTATAAATTAAATATAAAAATGATTTTAATGGAAAAAAGAAAAAAAATAATAATAAAGTTAATCAATGATATAAAAATTAATAGATAAAGTTTTCGATGATAAAGTTAAAGAAGAAGAAGCAAGTAAAAGTTTTAAAGTTTATATATCGAAAGGTTACTTTTATAAAATACATGTGGTAACCCGAATGACTTTAATTACTTGGAAACCTCAGACCATTTCACGGGTTATCGATTTTGCCTTGAGCCAGAAATTGTGGTCCTTTTCGTTGCCTAGATTTTGTGATAAGATGATGGGTCATATAGTGGTATCACGAACTCAAATAGTATATACCTCTAAATCTTTAAATAAATCTTCACATGGATTTGACATCCTTCTACATCATTCACATAGCAACAGGATTTTAATTTTCCCTTATTTTTTTTACTACTTTAAACACACAATTTTCTAAAACTCATTTTTAATTTAATCAGAAAAATTTACTCGCAAAATTTACTTTAAAAAAGAAATAACTCATTAAATATACATTTGTTTTTTATATTATTTTAGAATAGAGCTTTTTTTTTTTTTTTGCTCAACCTGCAGACACAAGATATAATTAATTTTTTTATCGCAAGAGAAATCTTCCCCACTTTTATTTTTATATCTATTTTTTCTACACTCAAAAAATCTTACCAATCAATTTTCACTTTAAATATTATTATTATTTTTATGCGAATTTTTTTTTCCTTTCATTTTTCATATGTATTTTTTTATCATTTTTCTCATTCGGTCATTGTCACTAGCCTCGCCTTGCCACAGATAAAAATTTACCCTCAAATTTAGAAGTTATAGTCATGATATTTGTAAGATTTGAAAGCTAATAATTATTTTAATATCCAACCATCAAAATTTTGTTGTTTTATTTATTTATAAAGTACACTATCGTAAATATCGTAATAAAAAATATTCTAATGATAATAAAACTGAATGGAAAAAATATAAATGTTTAAGTAATCTAATTATATTTTATTTTTGAGGGTTAATGATAATTGAATCTGGTGACAAGGCTCGTGTGTTTGGCTTACAGGTGTCCCACATCAGTAACATACATCCCTCGGTCCACACAACACACCACTATCACCCACTTTCCACCCACTTTCCACCCACTTTTGGCACTGGCCAAAGTGAATGACCCGGGCAAAAAGACAAAACACACTAGCTCCAGTGTTATCAGATTAATCGGCCAACTGTATATCTACATCAGAAAATCACCACGCGCTTTTTATCTATTTTTTTTTTTTTATATAAATATTGGAACGCATAATTTAAATATTAATATAATTTCTATCAATATTTGATGATTATAAAAAACAATAAATTATTAAAATTTAAATTGAAAAAAAAAAAAAATAATCTGTTGCTCCAATAAATGGGTTGTTGGTATTATGGGACACTAAATAATCAATTTACATTATTTTTATTTATCTATCATAATTATTATCTTAACGATAAATTAGATTTTCATTTTTTTTTCTACATACAATTATGTATTGATTATTTTAAATATTATAACAGCACTGAGCACAATAATATAAAAAAAGTTATAATTAAAGCAAAAATATATATTGTTGAAAATATAATCCTTGTATTTTTTATTGAATTAAGTTTTATTCAAATAATATTAAAATGAAAAAAAAAAACGTTTAAAAAATATTCAAAATAAAAAAGAAAATAAAAATTTATATTTTTTTAAAGTATATTGTCTAAATTGACGAAAGTCAGTGTAGTATTTAAATTGAGTTGCTGAATACGCGTATTATTTTTATGATAATAGTAATAAAAATTATAGCTGCTTTCCCGTACGAAGGGTTGCAACGTAACTGAGATGCTGTGTCAATTGTTAGAGGGTGATTGTAGATTTGGTACAAAATCCTCCCGTCTAGAAAGCAGCACTCTGATAGTGATATATATATATATATATAAGAGAAAAAAAGCTCAAAAAAAAAAAAGCACAAGAGAAGAAGAGCAAAAAGAGGGAAAATGAGAGAGACACCCCTTTAGCCTGTGTCTCGTTGATTTTACGATGGGGGTCGCCTCCAACTAGACCAACTAACATTTTCATCGTGTGAAGCTGCGGACTGGACCACCACGCAAGTTTCTCCCTTCTCTTCCTGTATTATATACAATTTTCTACCCAGAATAAACCTGCCATGCTTGCCTGCTTGTCCCTGCTTGCTTTTACTCTACTATCACACCCACCCACCCATCACCTGCCACCCCATTTTAACCAACCCTCCTCTCATCCACAGATCAATATTCTACCCCCAACGAACCTTCGTATACACGGTGAGATGAAACGATGAAGCATCTCTTTCTCACACCATATTTTTTTTTTTTTTACTTGTTTTATTTTTATTTATTTATTTTTTTACTCGGTTTTTTTTTCTTTTATATATATTCTACGGTTTTTTTTTTCTTCTCGTTCACCATATTCACTTCTTGGTGAGCTTGATTAAAGATTTCCGAGCTTTTATCAATGTATATGGATAATTTTAAACTGTAGTATATTATAGAAGTGAAATATTTTGTTATAATTTATTAATAAATATTTAAATGAAAATTGAAATAAAAATTTATTTCCCCCTTTTTTTAATTTTGTGATTTATGACTCATATTAGATTATTGAAATATTATTTAAATTTTATAAATGTCAAACAAAATAAAATAGAAACCAAAGAAAAAAAAAAAAAATAGAGATTAGTTTTTTTTTTATGTTTGGCTATCGCAAATAACTTTCTATTATAATATTTAAAACACCTGGTGCTTGGGGATATACTTTGACAATATATTTTGAATAATGTGTAATTTTTTTTTCCTTTTAATATCTGAATATAGCTGAATCTATATGAACGTTAAATATTTTTTTATAAATCACAAAACTGTATTAACTATCAAAACAAAGCTATTTAAAAAAATTATCAATTATTCCAAGTTTATTTTAACAAATTGAATAAATCTTGTGTCAATTATAATATTTTTGTCATCGAGAAAAGTTTCTAATCAACATTTATTTTATTATATCAAAAAAAAAATGATGGAATTTTTTCAATTTATCAATGATCCTTTTGTGTATTGTTAAATACTCATAAAACTATCAAACAACTGAATCTAATTCTTATTCTTAAATAATTTAAATTAGTTAATTATTGCTGATAATAATCAACCACTAAAAATTAAAAATTAGAAAAGATCGACAATGAGAATCATCAACAAGTTTATTATTCAATTTTTTTTCCGGTTGTTGTTTTAGGTAGTTACTGCGAACATAAAATGTATGTTTAATGGATCCAGTGATACTAGTGGTATTCTGGTCATAATATATTCATAATTGTTGGTTTATTACTCAAGCCATATTATCAACAAAGTTGACGTTGAAATTTCAAGACCTAACCGAGTCTAAATTATCACACAGACTTTCGGACATTATATAATTATTATGAAAGTACACAGCATTGTATTATACATACAATTTGTATGTATACTTCATTTAAACAATCCAACGACAATTTGACTTTAACTTGCAGCAAGTTTTATATAAATAAAAAATGTATTTTACATATTATTCTAAATGAATGTCCAAAGAAAGATAAACTATATATATTTTCATTTCTTTAAAACTATTTAATAATGTCAATTTCAAGTATTCAAAATATACCCAACAATTATATATCAAGTTTAAATTTATCAGCTCAAATTTAATTTAAAAAAAATAAAAGAATTAAAAAAAAAAACACCAAACTATTGTCCTAAAATTTACTATTTATTTCATTCAAATAAACAGTAAATTAATTTTTTCCTCGCTAAAAGAATTGCTCAGTTTATTAAAAATAATATATAAATGAAAAATTTAAAAAAATATATATTTCAGAGATATTTAGAGAATTAAAAAATAACTTTTAATTCTATCTAGTATTTTTAACTTTTTAAAATATTTAATTTTGAAAATTTTATTAATTAAATTAGGCTGGTTATTATTGCTTTGGGGTAAAAGGGGATCAACTGGATAAAACTACTGCTATGCTTGTAATTGCACTCATACACATACACACAATTCATCCGGAAATTACAGCAAACAATTGCATTAACTATCAATTGACTGGGCAACGATGAAACTTTACTTTCGATCACTAATGATATTTTCATAAAATCAATCGTAGTTTAATTCAAATACCAACTCGAGTTGATCAACAAATTTTCATTGTTTTATTAGTAATTATATTTAATTTGTTTCAGCATTTTTTTTTTTTTTATACTCAAATCTTTACATATGACAGAGAATAGACGCGGAAAATCTACATTTTTATTGAGTCAACTTGTGTTAACTACTAAGCAATTTCAGAATAACAGAATTAAAAAAATAAATATATAAATTATCAGTGAGTAACAAAATGTAAACTCACAACTGCAGTATTTTTATAAACTTAATTTACGAATAATCAGTTTACGACTGATAGAGATGCACGAATTCATATGGTATTTATAAAATTAAAAAAAAGAATCATCAGTTGTAAATAATAATACCAACTATTAAAAATCAAGTTGACAATTGTATTATTCAAAGTATTTTTAGGTATTCCATTTACTTTCAAGTGTTTAAGTTGTAAAACCAAGTACTCCAATAAGAGTTACCTTCAATTGATCAAGTTAACATTGCAATTCTCGAGCAAATGGAAACTTGATGACATTGCAGGTATTTCAAGATAATTTTTGCTTAATTATAAATTTTCAAAAAGACCATACCGATGTCTTACATTGAAAATATTGTATCAAGTAAAAAGCCAGACTGAAAACAAAAAATAACAATTATCAAGCATTTACCTTGAACCAGCCATCACCAATTGTACCAGCGAAAACCACCAAGATGTTCAGATGGATCATCAGGTGTATCATACAGCCATGCCACAAATATATTGCATAATTACACAAATAAACTTTTATTCTCTTACATGCACTCTGAAAAATAAATAAAACAAAAGACAATATTAATTATTTTGTTCAATATTCAAATACAATTCAATAATTATGATAAAAAAAATTATTTCTCAGAGCCAGATGTCATATGGAATCAAATGAATTTCATTATTTGATTATGACAATGTAGTTTTATTTTAAAAAAAAACAATTGTCAGAGCTCATTTCGAGGCATCAAACAAATGTTCTAGATGACGATGATGATCCAGTTGCACCTAGAAAGTACGCTGTTAGAAAACGATTGCTGCATCTTGAAGGCTTTGTTGTTGCATGACGAGGTATCAATAAAATATCATCAATTTGGTCATAATAGTCGCATTAAACTCATTTATTTTATTTTATTTTTTTTGTGTTATCGCAGGGGAATTGTTCATTGGTCTAGTTGTTCATAAGTATCGAGACAATTATTATTTTTTTTGTCAACCGATTAACACAGAGATGAGTTAAATAAAATAAAAAATAATAAACAGAATTTAATAAATGGACAATGATTAGAGTAAACGAAAAAAAATGTCATCATTCAACGTAAATAGATGTTGAATAAAAAAAAAAAAAATATTTATTAAATTCTTGCTTTATAAACGAGCTTGTAAAAAAAAAAAAAAAAAAAAAAATGCGTAGTTTTTTGTTAAGAAAAAAAAAATCAAAAGCATTCTTATTATGCCGAGTGACGCCGAGTAACAAGATGGCCGCGATATTCGTGAAAAAAAAAAAAAAATTAAGAGCATCTCTCTTTAATGCCGAACGACGCCTTGTAAAAAGATGGCCGCGATATTCGTGAAAAAAAAAAAAATCAAGAGCATCTCTCTATAATGCCGAGTAACGCCTTGTAAAAAGATGGCCGATGTTCATGAAAAAATTAATTTTGCCAATCTGTCCATTATAAAAAAAAATTATTGTCGTTCACTACTAGTTATTCATCAATTATTTATTACGCAATTTAAAAAAAAATAAATTAATAAAATGAAAAAAACGGAATGGACTTGATTTATTTAAATAATTAATTAATTAATGTCGCGAAATAAAAATGAAAAAAAAAAAAAAATGATCAACGGCCGCGGTCTTGTCGAATAAAATAAAAATTCAATTGTTCGTTAAAACCCATAAAAAGTAGAATAAAATATAATAATAAAGTATAAAAAAATAAAATAAAAATAGAAACACAAATAAAAAGTAATTATAATAACTAAAAATGATGAATAAAAAATAAATTTCCAAATAATAATTTACACGGCGTCCCGTGACGGCCATTTTAACTGCAGTACTTTGGGTCGTAATAAATAAAATATAATTAAACAATTGTATAATGAATTTAATGAATTTAAAATACATTGGAAATTTATTTTTAATGGTTAAAATAATAATAATGAATTATGATTGAGGTGAAACAATACCAAAAAAAATACTGGACAGCCCAAACTAACAGGATAAAACTAAAAAAAAAAAAAATGGAAAAAAAGAACACAACTTTACACTTTCACTACCCGGGGATTACTGAACAAAGTGAAGCAAATCTGGAGGAGAGGTGAGGTCATCAGGTCACCTCCCCCGACGTTCTAGACCAATCCGGGCTTGCAGGGGTCCAACAAAAATAAACACTAACGCCATCTGTCAAAATTGCGTAATTTATTACTCCATCATAAACGCAGATGACTCTGCCAGTTTTTCTTGTTCGACTATTATTATGTATTTATATTTATATATTATAATATTTGTTCTACTAATTATTACAACTAGTCTATACTGTCTAATCATCAACTGTTGAATCATACTAATTTAATCAATTATTAATTAATTTCCTGTACAATTGTAATAGCAATCATTGTGTTCTTTGAAAAAAGAAAAAAATAAATAAATGACTCAACTTTTGATGACAGGTTCAGATCAGCTGTATCAGTAAAACAACATTGAACAACAGTAAACAAAGATTGGTCAGTCACGATGGACACTGATTGTGCTTCACCAAAAATAACAAATATATCTGTTGATATTAATATCACATCAAGAAGTGTCACACCTGATTCTGCATCACTAAATTCAAATTATAATGATTTACACTGGTATTACATACCTGACTCAATATTATTAAGTATATTTCAATATTTAACTCCAAAGGAAATTGTGAATGTTGGTCTTGTCTGTACATCTTGGAATCGTATATCAAAAGATGAATTATTGTGGAAAAAATTATTTTATAAAACATATAAAATTGAGCCAAATGTTGGTATTATGCCAGGTATGTATTTTAGTTTTTTTCCATAATAATATAGCCAATTATTTTATATTAAATAATTTGTTAATGTTATTTTCATCAGGTAAATCATCATGGCTTGATGAATTTAAACGATTGACATATCACACACCATTGTTAGAAACTGAAGTGCTACTTGAACATTCACACCAAGTACTTCACGTTAGTTTTTCTCACAATGGTAAAATGTTTGCAACATGCTCCAAGGACGGCTATGTTTTGGTGAATTAATTTATTAATAAATCAATGAAATTTTCATTCATTGGGCCATCAAGTTTAATTTATATCTTTATTTTTAGGTTTGGAATAGTTCATTTCCAGCTGCAATTAAATACCAACATGATATGAAAATGTTCAGTTGGAAATATACTCAATTTTCACAGTTTAATTCATCAGATACATTACTACTTGTGTCTGGTGTACATTTTGGTACACTTCATAGTACATCTGGTGAAATTGCTGTTTTTAAATTAGCACGTAAGTCCTAAATTAAATAAAAAATTAACAAATTATATTATAATGTTTTACAACTTGTAGTAATTATATTTTTATTTATTTATTTTTTTATAATATTAATAGTAATTATTTATTTAATAAATTATGATGAAATCCGCAACTACTATATTTTTTTTTTCTTTATAAATAGAATATTAAGTTCTTGTTGTTAAATTTCAATAGTCATGTGCCAAAAAAAAAATAGAACAATTGTATTGACCAAGTTTAACATTAAATTTGGCATCAATTATACATATTTGATTGTTAAAAATTATTAATTTCAATTGTTAGTTATTAATTTCAAATGGATAATTGATTAAATTGATTATTCTTTGTACATTATTTTATAGCTGGCTTTGAATTACAATGTAGAGTTGTTAATAAACCTTATGACATATTTGGAACATGGTACAGTGAACGTCATCTTTTAAGCGGTGATTTAAATTGGCTTGCACACCTGGTTAGTTCAAGTGTGTTATGGCTAAATAAGGCTAATCAAGAATCAGCAAGTGAACATGTACCAATAATGAATCAACTTTACAAGTAATAAAGACTAAAATTATATATAATTTAAAATTAAATTTTCATATCTCAATTTGGATATGAAAAAAACAATAAGGAAATGCAATTTTTATTAATTAAAATTAATTATTTTTTGTTAATTAGATTTTATAATTCAAATGCTGCGTCAATCAGATCAGTCATGGTTGCAAATTGTCTTTGTCCAGAATTAAATACAACTCAAGAAGTGAACAATCAGCCATCAACATCATCATCATCATCAAGTAATAAAGATGAACGTGGTAATCCAATGAGTCATAGAGATATTTATTCATCATCACCGTGTGATGATCAACCTCAAGAAGAACCAGATATTTTACATCATGCTTCATCAAGATTACAGTTAGTAAAACAATTATTAATTATTGTTTGTAATTTTTTTATTTTGTTTTATTAATTTATTCATTTATTTTTAGATATACGACACTGGAAGGTGGCTTTATGAATTGGAAACGTCTTGGTGATGGTTTTGAATATGCAAGTCCAATACGATACAATCAAGAATATAGACAAGTTGAAATGGAAAAAGAAAAAAGTGATGATGAAATTGATGATGAAGAAATTGACTTATCAGGTAAAATATATACAATAAATATATAGTTATACACTTGGAAATGAATAGAACACAACATAACTGGTTTGTAATTTATAGAAGAAGTAGAAGAAAAACAAAATGAACACGAAGATGAAAATGAAGAAGAAGGAGGCGAAGAAGACGAAGACGAAGATGAAGAAGATATTGATGATTTAGTTGATAATCCAGAGAAATTTTTAATATTTACAACTGGTTCACAAACATATACACCACATCAAGTTGGTTTTAAACGTATAAAACCTGTTAATTTTCCAAAAAGATTAGAACCAGGTCTATCATTACGTGAAAGACTTGCTGAACGTGAAAGAGAAAAACAAAATTCTAGTTTAAAACAAGAACCGGATTACCTTGATTATAATTCAGTTGCTGGAAAATTTGATAAAGTTGATCATTTGATTGATCTTCATGGACATATTATTGGAATGGGTTTATCACCTGATGACAGGTGAGATCTAAACAACATATTTTCTTTAACTTTTAATTAATATTTATTATATTTATTCAAGATATCTTTATGTTAATACACGACCATGGCCAAGAGGATACGTTATAACAAATCCACTTCAACCACCGCCAATTGCTCAAGAAATTGATATTCATGTTATTGATTTGGTAACACTTAAAGAAGTTGGAACAATGTTGAGAGCGCACAAAGCATATACTCCAAATAATGAATGTTTTTTTATATTTCTTGATGTTTGTAATGAATACGTAGCCAGGTAAATTTTATTTATTTTATCTCGATATATATTTACGATAACTTAACAGTTATATAATTTTTAATAAATTATTTCACAAGTGGTGCTGAAGATAAACATGGCTATTTATGGGACAGACATTATGGTGTTTGTTTGGCGAAATTTCCTCATTCTGATGTTGTTAATGCTGTTGCATTTAATCCACATGATCCAGAAATGCTTATTACAACAAGTGATGATTATACTGTCAAGGTATGGAGAAGTAGAGCTGCTGCAAAGTCACTTGGTCTTGATGAAAATGCTTACAGACGAGGACTTGAAGTACGAAAAAGACGTAAATATCATCAAAGTAATTGTAGTGTTGAATGACATGAATCATTATTTCAAATTTGAATTATCGTAAAATTTATTTAACAAAGAGATAAACCAATATTTTATTATGTTGTTACATTATATTTTGTTTTTTATTATTTTAAATTTTTTAATTATTTAAAAGAGTCAATTCGCGGTAGTTTATTTAAAGACAAATGTACTCTATTAATTGATTTTTGCAATTTTTAAATTTCTATACAAATATATATATTTAAAATATAATAATTATGTTAATTTTGCTAACAATATTTAAAACTGTTATTTCCGTTTTAATTTTATAATTTATTCTTGCCATTTTTTTACACGTTTTTTTTTTGTAAATACATTGATGTAAATGCAAATATATATTTATTATTCTCAATGGCTGTTAAACAATACCCTCAGAATTTATTAACTAACATGTGATAATATGTTAACAATAAAATATTAATGACATTATTAAATAATATTGTTCAAATAAATAGTATATCTGCACAAATGTTGATGACATTGTTTTGTCAAAATAATAAATGTTAATTTGTTGAATCAATTATTAACGAAAAAGTCAGTAGTTAGATGAAAAGTAGATGATAAAAAAATGTTTTATCGTTAAATCTTCTTTGAAGCATCAATATTTTCATTGAAAAAATAAATATTTAATAAAATTTATCTAAATTTTAAGAAAAAATTGCCTTATTTGATATAGTTTTGTCTTAGAATAAACCTAAAAACTATTTCGAAAAACTTTCAAAGTTATTTGTTTATCTTGAGACTTTTATTTTCAAATATTATTATTTATAAATTATAATGTATGTTTTTTTAAATAGTTAATAAATTATGACATGATGGTAGCAAATAAATGAAAGGAAAAAAATGTAATGAAACGAATAAATATATAATTTTTATGTTATCCATAAGTATATCTTTTCTTTGATTTAAAACAGTATTTTATTGATCAACCGGAAGCCATCGGAAGCACTTGAATTTAAAATCCATTTAATATCCATTATAGTTTATGTAAAAACTCAAATAAATTGAATTGTACCTTTTAAATTTGAAAGAAAAAAAAAGTGATATACGTATGTATAACAATAAAAAATAAACATTATAAACTCAAAAAATAAAAAAAAATGCGCACAAAGTATTGATCCAGTATGCACATAATTTAAATAATAAATAAATAAAAAAAAAGCGATTACTTGTGAAAAATATTTGTAGTAAATGAAAAAATAAAATACTAGATTAATTAATTTATGAAAAATCACCAAATATGTTTAACTGAAAAATACATTTTTTTTTTTTTTTTTTGATTCAGTTATTTTTTAACGACGATTATCGTTTTTCTTAACAGGAATAATAATTATTATTATTTTATTTCATACAATAACGAATTGAATTGAGCTAATGATTTTTTAAAAATTAAATAATTAAATTTTCAAATTGGCAATAATTTCAGGTTGATCCCGTTGGAATTGGTTCTGTAATTGGTAAAATAATTGGATATATTATTAATTTTATTGTTGTATTATTGGATAATAAAAATAAATAATATAATATGAGAAGACTTACCAGGTCGAGGCGTAATACTGTCACTTGGTGTTATTGTTTGACCTGGAATTATTTTATTGTGACCATCTTTGTGACCATGACAATGCTCACATTCATCTTCACTTTCGTCAGAGCTACTCTCACCGAATTCTTTTGGCTTCTCATAAATACAACAACCTTATAAATAATCCAAAGATTTAATATTCAATAATATTATAAACTAAAATGATCTTTCAAATATTCACAACTTACATTTTGATTTTTTTTTATTCATATTTTCATTGTCAACTGTACTCGATGTCCACTGAACTTTTTTACTTGATCTTGGTTTTCTCAGGCACAATGTAATTGTCTGAACATCCTAAACAAATATTTAAAAAAAAAAAACAACAACAATAATAATTAAAGAAAATAAAAAAACTGGTTTAATTAAATTATTAAATAATAATTAAATTATGTAAAAATATTTATTAAATTATAACGAATATATTATTTATAATCAAAAAAAAAACAAAGCGCTGATGCAAAATAGATCAACTTATTGGACAATATTATTTTTAATCAAATCATCAACATCATTCTGTGAATAGTTGAGTATATTTTTAAGAATTTCTTGAGTATGTTGTCCCAATATTGGTGGTGGTAGTCTAACTTTATTTGTTCCATAACTAAATGTAACAGGTGGACCAACAACTTTAATTGTTCCCACACTTGGATGCTCAATTTCCTTGACAATGTCAATGCTTTTAACATGCTCATCATCAAAGACCTACAAAAAAATATAAAATAAAAATAAACCATTCAATCAATAATGTATGTAATCTCTTTGTTGGTATTAAAAAGTAAATTTTCACGTGGCTAACTTGCTCTTATTGATTTATAAAAAAAGTTAATATATTACTTCTTTGATGGAGTTGATAGGTCCATAAGGAAACGGTGATCCTTCAAATATATCAGACCACTCTTTATTTGTTTTTGTGACTAACTTTTGTCTCAATATTATTAATAATTCTTCACGATTTTTAACTCTCAATGTATTGTTAATAAATTTGCCATTATTTTTCAGCTCAGAAAGACCAATTTTATCAACAAATGCTGAAAATTGTGCATCACTACCAGTACCAATAGTCATAAATCCATTTTTAGTTTGAAATGCTTCATATGGAACAATACTTTCATGTTCAGATCCCCATCTTTGAGCTTCTTTATCAGCATTCAAATAATTTGATCCAATATTTATTAAACTTGCAATTTGTGTTGATAATAAATTACACTGTATCCATTGTCCTTTATTTGTATGATTTTTTTGTATCAATGCAGCCATTATTGCACCATGTGCATATAAACCAGTTGCTAAATCAGTCATAGCAACACCAACTTTACATGGTTCACCATTTTTAGGTCCAGTTATATGCATCAATCCACCAATTGATGCAGCAATAACATCATAACCAGGACGTGATGAATATTTACCAGTTGAACCATATCCAGTTAATGAACAATAAATAATATGTGGTGCATATTTTTCAATATCATAAAAACCTAATTTTAAGTTTGACAATTTACCTGGTACATAATTTTCAATTATAACATCAGATTTTTTAGCTAATTCATATATTATATTTTGTCCTTTTTTTAAATCAATACATATACTTTTTTTATTTCTATTAACACTCATAAAATATGTTGATTCATTGCTATTATTTTTTGAAATAAATGGTGGTCCCCAATGACGACTTTCATCACCAACATTTGGACGTTCAATTTTTATTATTTCAGCACCAAGATCACCAAGTATCATTGTACAATATGGACCAGCAACAATTCTTGTTAAATCAAGTACACGAATACCAGATAATGGTGATTTATCAGTTATTGCATTTGTACTATTGCCACAAGCTTGTTGATTGTTAATATTTTTCATTGATTTTAACCAATAAAGTTTACAAGTTTTTATTATTTTTAACATATTGATAGTTTTTTTTAACAATATTTCATTTAAAATGATATTAATTTTTATTTTTTTTAAATTAAACAAAAATTTATGACGTATAAGTAAAAATAAAAAATAGATAATTAAATGAGTCGAGAATTTATCTAATTGCTATCAGATGTTTGTTTTTTTTTTTTTTATTTTATTTTTCTTGTTTATACATACTAAGTTTAAAATCTGCTTTATGATAATGTCATACCTGATTTGAATCAACGACATCCTCTTGCAAAACAGTCTCTGTTTGTGTCTGCGAACTTGAAGGACCTGCCATTTAATTATTTGCTTGATTATTGGAAGAAATTAATAATTAATCACAATATCCAGCACTCCCGGTTAATTATATTTTTTTTCGTTTTTCTCAATGTTACACAAGTGTTTATTATTTTTTGTAATAACGATCGGACACATGTAGAAAAATGAGAGAGAAAAAGAGAGCAGTCTCTCTATTTTTTTTTTTTATATGAGACAAATCTAATATGGCTAACGTCACGACAAGTGAATAAAGCTTTTTTCTTCATGTTGGTCAAGCTGTATATTGTTTATGTTGCCTTATTGTTGTTGTTGTTTGTTATCATAATAAATATAATTTTTACATCTAGCTAAAAATAATTACAATATCCTAAAAATATAATCATAGCTTTAAAAATCAATCAAGTACTTATAACTATATGAAAAAAACAAATAAAAATGTCGGTAAGTATTTTGTAATTAACAATAAATATAACATAAATTTACATATAAAAAAGTGTTATTATTAATATAATGTTACAATTGTTTATCCTAATAAATAATAACTTTTCAAGTTGGATCCTAACATACCTCTTCCACTTGAACCAATAAAATTTAGTGCTATTGAGGATAGAAGATTATGGGTAGGAAATTTGGATCTCAGAATTAATGAGTAAGTATAACAAATAAAATTAATAATAAAAAATTAATAATAAGAAAAATATTGCTAGATTAATTTGTTATTTATTTTTATCGGTTTCAACTATTAAAAATCCTTCAACAATATGGTGATATTGAAAAATTTGATTTGCTGTTTCATCGATCTGGACCACAGGCTGGTCAACCAAGAGGATATGCATTTGTGACGTATACAAATGTTGATGCTGCTGTTAGTGCTAAAAATATACTTAACAATGCCAAATTAGGATCTAAAAATGTTATACTTAGATGGGCTCACAGTGTGTCCGAGGTAATTATTTATTATAAATATTTTTGTTAATAAATTTACATGAATTAATTTACATTTTAATTTTTATTCAGAGTGATATGAAAAAAGAAAAGCCAAAACTTGAAATTACAGCTCTTGCTGGTGCTAAAAAAGAAGATGTTAAAATAAGGTAAAATAATTAATAAATATTATTGGTATATTCATTTTTAATTTATTTATATTATTTTATTTCAGTCGACAAACAACGATACAAGCTATTGAAGCAAAATTAAAATTAATGGAAGAACGAACAGATGATTTCGACTTAAATAAACCACAATTTGGCATAACAGTTCCTGAATTAAGCCAGCAATCAACATCAGATAGCCAAAAAACATCGGCAAATAGATACCGTTATCCATATTATAGACATTATCAAAATCGTCCTTATTCACGTTCAAGGCCAAGAAGATAATAAATGCTTCTTTTTTAATAACAAAATACAAGGATTATCCTTTAAATGAAATATAATTTTTTTTTTAATTTTACATTAAAATCATGACAAAATACTCTGTACTTTATAATTTTTTTATTATTCATTTTAATTATTATTAGTATTTTAAATAATATTTTAATTTTCACATTAAAAGAGAGATTAACTTGGTAACGAAAAAAAAAATAGAATAAATTAACAATAGTTCGATTATTTTTTGCTTAAGTAATTTATTGAGATAAACTATTTTTAAAATATTAATTTATCAAAAATTTTTAATAATATGAGTTTGTAAAGAGTACTTAATAATAAAATAATGACAGTTTTTTGATAAATTTTATTTATTTATTTAGTCATACGTTTTTGATCTTTATTGTAATATTCAGAATCAGGATTAAGATAATGTTTTCCTCTCATATGAAGAGGCAAAGGAACAATACTTGGACATGGTAATTGTCCAGGTACTTCACAAATACAATGTTTACTACATCCATTACCAATATTTGCTGGATTTTCTTTTTTGACAGCTGCCTGTGCTTCTTTTTTTAATATCTCTTTTGATTTACCAATAACATGAATAAGATGTTCTATTATTTCATCATTTGTTTTATTATCAACATCAATTAACATTTTCTTTCCACTTTCTGTAAATAATTAATACATCATTTAATAACTCATTTAATTATATAATTAATTTTGGTTGTTAATAATAATTTAAACAATAATTACTGTAGTAACACTTGATGAATGGTGTTGGTGTTAAATTTTTATGTAAAACAACTTGAACCTTTGGATTTTTATATTGTACTTGTGGAATATTCCAGAAGACAAATTGTCTAAAACAAACCATTGACAATTATTAATTAATATTTATTTTGTTTAATTAATCAATTAATATTATAACCTGAAAAATATTTACCTTGCTCCTTCATGATGATCTCCACTTGTATTATAGTTCAATGAAAATATTTCAATACTGTCTTTTAAAACTAATCTTCCAGCATTTAAATATTGAAGTGTCCTTCGCACTGGAGATTTTCCTATCATAAACGGCATTTTGATTAATTATTTGTTGTTTATTATTGTGAATTTACTTTTGGAGCACTCAAATTGCTTGGATCATAATCATAAACATAATTTTTGACGTTGCTTTAACCAACTGAATAAAATCACTCCCAAAAAAAAAAAAAACTAGATAATACTTTTTTTCAAAGTGTCCAAAGTGAATTTCAACGAAATAAAGCATACAACAATACAACTATACAAGTATAGAACACTCTTTAGTCCTTACAGAAAAAAGTGTTGATAAATAAATATAAATATATGCCCCATGACCAACGATAGTTTGAATGTACAACAATAATAATATGTTATCATCATTTGTTTTTTATTTTTTATTTTAATCAATATATAATATATAAATCGTAAATTAATGTGGACAAATAATTTTATATATAATTAGAATTAATTTTCTTTTTTTTTCTTCTAATTTTAAAAAATAAATTTTATCAAAAAAAAAAAAAAATAATATCGATTATCAATTACGTATTGTATAAATGATTCAAATACAAATGTATATGTCAGTGCAAAAATTTGTATAATATTTTTTTAAACTAATTACTTTTGTTTTTCTCAGATATTCTTGTACAAAATTTATCAATTTTTTATTATTTTCAATGATTTTATACTACTGTATAATCACGTAATTTTTTTTTTTAAAAATATCAATAGAAAATTGAAAATGTTATTCTATTTGTGAAAAAAAAAATATATAAATATGTATAATAAGTTATCATTGATACTGTGTCAAAAATCATATGGAAGCGCCAAAAAAAAAATTGAAAAAATTAATAATAATAATATATATTTATCAAATCTATTTACATAAAATTCTTGAATAAAGTATTTTCAAAATTTTAATTTCCCACCCTCCCAATACATTTTTATAAGTTTTAAATTATTATTTCTTTTTTCTAGCCAAATTAATAGTACAGCAGTGTCAAAGGGATAATTTATAATTTTTTAATATCGACACAAATTGGTCTCAACCCTTTTTGATTTTTAGCATGAGCATTTTGCGACCTCTTTAAAAATGCACCAAGGTTTTTTATTTTTTTATATTAATGTGTGTTTTTCTTTTTTTTTATCGACAAAAATAATATATATATATGTGTGCACACATGTGTTTATATATATATATATTATATATATAATATAAAAATTCTAAAAATTAAATTTAACTTAGTTCAGTTATCAACCAACTGAATCACCCATCACTTGATTACTGGATGTCACTTTAGTGTTGTTTGGTTGACTTTTAATCATCTCTGGATCAGTACATGCGTCGACAAATTCCTTAAAAGTAAATAATAAAATAAATAATTACTTTAATTGTTTTTTTTTTCTTTCGATATTATATTAAATAAAATATTCAACTATTTAAATTACATCTTTGTTTAAATCTTCGTTACAATCAGCATGTAAATTTTCACCATTATCTGGGATGATTGTTGATGATTCAATTGATGTATCACGTTTTTGTGCTTCAATATCAAATGCATGAAGACGTTCACGACTTTTTCGTAATTCTTTACGTAATCTTTCACGTTCTCCTTCTCTTTGTTTTATTATTTCCTGAAAATTAAAAATTAAATTTTACAATTCAAACTGTATTTAATATAAAAAAAAGATAAAAAATATATTACTAAATATGACTTACCAATAGTTGTGACAATTGTGACGTCAAGGAATGACAAATTGGTTGTAATTCAACAATAGAAACTGAAGGTTGTTGTTGTTGTTGTTGTTGTTGATTAATTCTTGGAACAGGACAACCAGGTGAATCACAGCTTGTTGTTAAACTAGCAGCATTAGTACCCCTTGCAGCAAGTACAGCTTCAGTCTCAGTGACATTTAATGCTGAATTAATAATACTCATAAGTTGATTTGTTTGACTAATTGCAGCAAGTATTAATTCAGCTGGTTCTTTATCAAGACCAGTTGCTTCTGATGCCATATCAGCAACATGTTCAAAGTCTTCTTTTGGTATATTAAGTATATCAGCAACAAGTAATTGTTTTTCAATTAGTGCATTTTTAATAACATCATCTTTTCTCCTTAAACATTCAATTGGTGTTAATACTGGCTCAGCAGTATGTACTGGACGTTCATCAGCATGTACTTCAATTGGATCAATTAATGAAGTTTGTGTACATGTTACGAATTGTAATCCATCATTTGTTATTGTTGCTGGTGTTGTTGATGTTATTGAATTTTGTGTATTGGTATTATCAGGTGTTGGTGATGGCTGTTGATTAGATGCAGATGATACATTTGTTACTGTTTCAATGGTTGATGATACTGGTGGTGTTCTATTTGATTCTACTGTTGTTGTTGTTGTTGATGCTTCATCAACATTACTATCATTATTGTTTGTTTGGCTAATTGATGAATCTAATTGTTCAGTTGTTTGTTTTTGTTCAATTTCTTCATCAATTTTATTTTTATCATTGATATTATCAGTTTGATTATCTTGACTCGATGAATTTGTATCATCATTGATAACAGTTGGTGGTGATGAACGTCTACCTTCACGATTTTTAGCTTTAAATGCTTCAGCAACTTGTGAAATATGTGTATTCCATAACTTTCTTTCGGTTTCTGTTGATGCAACCAAGTCATATATTTGTGCACCTTTTTGTGATGTATTAACAAGATATAATGAATTTTTATCAACAGCATTATTACGTACAAGTACAGTTGATATTTTAACAATTGGACTCAACACAGAATTTGATTGATTCATAAATTTAAGTAAATATTTTTCTTCCTGTTTTTGTAGCAATAATATTGTATCATCCAATAGGACAACATGTAAATCAACTGGTTTTGGTTTATTTAACATTCTTAGTTGTAATGAACCCTCAAATATTAATCTTCTTTTTGTAATATCAAGATTTTTAATTTCTTGTACTGTTGATGAATCAAATTTATCAAATGCTGATCTATCATCAATCATTCTTATTATTTCTTCTAAACGCTGACAATCTTCTGTTTCTCTAACAGCTTGATTAACTAAGCTAACAATTTCTTTACTTCTTTCCAATGCACGTAAAACAGATGCACGTTCTTTTTCATTTGTTTCTGGTGTATATTTTGCTAAATTTTCAAGTAATAATGGATATTTTGTTAGTCTAAGCATACCAGTTGGTATATGATCTTTTAATTGTAATCTACGACACATGGGATTTGATTCCATTTCATTTAAAAATGCATTTAATTTTGTATCTTTACGTCTACGATCACGTAATGCATCAAGTGCAACTTGTTGTTTTGCACAATATTTTGATGCAGCACGTTCAAATGTTTCACCATTATCACCATCAAACATATCTATTAATAATTCACCAATATCACCAACACATGGATTTTCATTTTTTTTACGTTTCATTAATTGATTAAAATGTGAATGAATTGATATCATTTCGTCTAAATTTGAAAATAACAATTCAATTTGATCCAGCGGTAGTACATTTGAATTAAGCAATGGTTTATGAAATACAAGTGACAATACTTTTAATGCACGGACATGGGATTTTTCAGTATGAAATAATTCTGCAAAAAAAAAAAACAAAAAATTATTTAATTATTAAGTAATTAAACAAACAATCAATGTAAATAACAATGCTATTTTAAATTTACCATTTATAACTTCTTGTCGTTTTTTTTCTAAATTTGTTAAACTTGATAGTACATCCTCAGCAACACCATGACTCCAATCAGGTGTATCAGCTTCAACATCAATATCACTATCACCAGATGTTGAATTATTATTATTAGCTGAATTTGTTGGATGTACTTGTTCCAAACTGGTACTTGGACTGTCTAAACTTCTTGTTGATAAGCTACTGTTTGATGAACTGCCAGCAGAATTACCAGGAAATCCACCAGGTACCTCACAATCACTGTAACCAGTTCTACTGTCAATTGTTAGATAATTAATAATCAATTATATTTTAAATATAAACAAACAAATAAATCATTTTTTAAAATTAATTCGTCTTTTTTTTTTTTTAATTGTTATTAATACCTTTCATCAATATCAAGCATCATTGATGACTTGTTATTATCATCAACATTACAGCTATTATTATCGTCATTAATTAAACATTTATCATTATTTTGTTCTAATGATGACATAACAATTTGATCTTTTTGATCAATTATGTCTGGAATATTTTCGTCTGTTTTTGAATTAGGTCGAGGTCTGCTACGTCTTGAGCCACGTTGCCTCATATTTTTATTTGACTATTTATATTTCTGTATACACAGTGGGGAAATTCTTTTTATTTTTCTAACGAAAAGAGAGAAGTAAAATTTTTTTTTTAAAATCAATTACCGAAAAAAAAACAATGTGTTGTGTTATTTTTTGTAAATTATCAACACCTTGGAGAGTTGTACGACATTAAAAAAAATGAATAAGGAAATAATTCCCCTGGGTCCATTGACATTTAAACATGACCTCCTGATGAATGATAATTTAGCTCTCTTTCTCTTTCACTTGCAGATATATAAAGTATGAATAATAAGGTCAAGGTGATTGATACAATTTCATATTTTTTAAATCTGTTATTTTAAAATGTCAATTGAGATAATATATTAAATTAATTTGTTTATTTATGAGTTTAAATTAACAAAAATTCTAGCTAACTGTATTGGAAACAAATGATGATGGTGGTGGGTTTTTTACTCTTTTTAATTCACATAGTCGTCTTATCAAGTTAGCCGCGCCTTCATCACTTTAATCAAACCCACCAACACCCCCTTCAATACTTGCACACACAATTACAATGCATATAGAATACACGTGGGTAGTATTAAACTACAGATATTTTATTTATTTTTTAATCAATCTATAAATTTTTTTACATTTTTTTTTTTTGTTCTTTTCATTCACGTGTTATGTTACCAACCCCTATTTTAAATTGTCATTAATTTTTATAGTCACTGAGTTAAACAAGAAAACTAATAAATAAAAAAAAAAAAGTATTGCAAGTTTAAGCGATAAATGTATTGATTCAAAGACTATTAATCGAAATTGTAAATAAAAAAAAAAAATTTATATTGAAAGTATAATTTAATAAGAACAAAAAAATCTATCATCAAAGTTTATTAAAAAATCAATTTGATATTTATATGAATGAGGTAAGAAAAAAAGTAAAATAAAATTGATTAAATTACATGGAAAAAAAGGTGACCAACCCCTGTTTTAATTGGTACCATCAACCAGTGATGGAAATAGAAAAAAAAATAATAATAAAAAGAAGGAAAAATTTTTCCAGGCTTCTTTAATAGTTTACGAATGAAAGGGAAATAAAAAAAAAAAAAAAGGGAGGTGGCGAGAGGGGTGTGCCACAAGTCAAAGATAGAGTTTTTATTGATAGTAATTTTGTGAGGCTGTGAGACTGATCGATAAGACTAGTGTAGAGAGAAGAGAGCGAGGGGCTGTTAAATTTCTGATCAAGGCCACTCTTTCATCAGAAGGTAAAATATTTTATTTATTTATTTTTTTTAATGGTAATTTCGTAATGAGAAGAAATAAAATATTAAAAATATCAAAAACTTGTGTGTTACGGTTTTGTAAATTTTTCTCTCTGGATTTAATTTGCAATGAATATTTATTTTTGTAACACGAGGCCAACGAGATCTAGACACTGATGTCGCTAAAATTTATGACGAATTTAAAAAATATATTTATTAAATTATTTGTTTTTCAAAAAAAAAATTATTTTTATAGTTATATTTGACACTTTTATAAACACTTGATAATATACTCTATAAATTCATACAAATAAAATCAATTTTTCGATGAATTTTTGCAATAAAAATAAAGAACACGTTACTTCAATATATTAATGTTATTTTTTTGCTTTTAATTTTTTAAATTTCGTTCGCGTTATTCTACGTTCAACGTTGTACTGAAATTTTTTGTTTTACCTTTGGTATATAGATACGATTTGAACGAGCAACACAGTGTCCTGGGAATAAATAGTGGGAGTCTGCGCACGTTAATATATATTAACTAAGCAATCATCAAGTAAAAAGACAAACGGAATTTTTTAGCCAAAAAAATAATAATAATTTGTACATTCATATTATTTTCCAAGAATAATAAAAAATCAAGTCCAAGTATATTTTTTTAATAATTAATTTTGAATTAACTTACTTTGTTTTTGATAAATTTGGATCACTTGTTTTTCTTTTTTCTCTCATCTGTTTCTGCAATAAAACAATATTCACGCCAATTAATTGTTTATATCTATCATAAATTATGCAAACTATAATTGTTTTATTATAATAAACACAATTGTTTTCTTGTCACGAAAAACAATTGGTTTAATTATAATAAAAATAAAAAAATTGATAACAACTTTTTTTACCCTATGATGTATTCTCTCTTTGTAGCTTTCAGATCTGTTAATATTTGCTCCTTTTGGCTTTGTTGATACATTTTGATGTACCCTAAAACATAATACATCAAAAATTAATTTTAAAATTCCGATATATAAATTATGGTGAACTTAATAAACTTACATTTCGGATATATCTTCTCGAGATGAAGGATCGTCTATGCTATCAATATGATCATGAACGGAAGCACGTCCTCTTTCGCTACGAGTGTTTCCGCTTGCACCGCCTCCACGAAATTCTCCTTTATATTTAAAAATTAAATAAATAAAATATTAATAAAAACAAAAGGTATCATAATTTAAACCTAATATATTTAATTTATAATTTCAACTTATATAATTTTAATTAAAAAAGAAAAAGAACCTGTAATTATCATTAGAATTAATTTGATTTATTTATTTATTTATTATTATTTTGTATATTAGTATTAGCAAGCAAAAATGTGATTGTATATCAATATGTATATGTTCTGGCATATGTCCAAGCATACCAAGTTAATCAAATTAACTATACACAAAATTTTGTGTGATGGTCTGTGAAAGTCGAACGATCTTAAAACTGACTCTCCAAATATAGAACAACTTGGCCCCTACTGTACGACCATTAATATATTCACGGTAAAAAAAATTGACGTTTATTATGTATTTTGAGTAACTCCAAAATTAAATAATTAAATATATTGTCAATCACAGTGTCACTAAAATCATTGGCTAAATATTTATCGCAGAAATAAGTAAAATACTAAAAAAACCAACCAACTGAGCCAATGAATTATTTAAAATTCATGATTATTATTGTCGTTGCTTCCGGCAAAATTAAAAAAAAAAAATTAAAATGTCTTAGTCAGATTTTGGATATAAATAGATGACGCACAACGATAGTATTATTATTATTTATTTATTTTTTTTCTTTTATAAAATTTTATTTCGAAAAAAAAAAAATAAAATAAAAAGTTTTTCTTTTAAACAATTGTCGAGTCCATTAACACACGTGACGTTTTTCACTATCAATTATTATTCTTCACTTTTGAACTTAATCATTGTCATTATTAAAATAGAAAAAAAATAAAAATAAATAAAAATTTTCCCCACGAGTTTTTACCTCGAGTCCAACGTTCAATTAATCAAGGATCCCTTGAGCCAACATTTACACAAAAATATTATTTGTTAATCGTTAAAAAAAAAAAAATTTAAGACATAAAATTATGTCAAGTATTATTGAAATAAAATAAATAAAAAAAAAATTTATAAATTGCCAGTGGCATTGAAAAACGAACCTGTCGTTAAATCAAATTTATCATAATTCTCATTTGATTCGTTGTTATAATTATCATTCCTTTTATTTTTATTATTAGATGATTTGTTATTGTTATTGTTATTATTTTGTATTATAATATTATCATTGATATTAATTAGCGATGCTTTATCACAAGTTTTTATTTTTTTTGTTGGTGTTATTATTGTATCCCAAACTTTTTCAGCAAGTGTTAATTTTGTTCCATTCTTGGAGTAATATTTTTTACTTTTAATCTTCTTCACGGGACCTACAATTTGTTTTTTTTTTTTTTTTTTAAATTTTATTAAAAAAGAAAATAAATTATATTAGTTTATATATTTTTATTTGAATCACTGTTATATATATATTTTTTTTACCATCTGGTTTACTTGGTCTTGTTTTATTTCTTGATTTACCCGAAACAAACTTCATTTTTGTGTGTTTATTATGTGGCTTGCGACACTCAACTGACACAAGAGAATTATTAAACTCATGCTCACTATGTTCACTATATTTTTCATCTATCAATGATGAAATAATAATCATATTATTAGAAATATTATTGTTCATTATATTTCAAAATTAAATACACAACAAATATTTCAAAAACAATAAATTATATTTATTTTATTTTACTAGATGAATATAATTTTATTGTTTATATCAAGAAGAAAATAAAAATAAAAATCTATGTTTACGAAAAGACACATCTATTCAACTTGTTGATATTAACATTTACGAAGACAACGTGTGAAAAACGTCACTAAAAAGATGACGCTATTAAAATTGATGACATCGTCAAAATATCATTTTTTTTTTACTCGAAATAAAAAAATAATAATTATTTATAAATTTTATGATATTGTTTGTTTATTTATTTATTTATTTTTTGTGATAATGATTAAAGTGACTTGATTATCAACGAGAAACAATAATTTTTATGTCGATGAAGGAAGAATTGCTGTTGATACGACGAGTTGGACTATGAGGTTTTTTTTTTCATTTCGTATTTTTTAAGTATTTATTATCTAGACACAAATGAATGCGACGAAAACAAGGAAACTGATAAGCTTGAATGGAATTTAGTAACACTGGCACATAACGAATGGCATATACATAGACATATACTTGGTAAACACATGTTTGCTGTTAATTTTAATAGTTTCATTTTTTTAATCACACAAATGTTGTGTAATACTCGAAGAATTAAAATGATGCACATTATTGTTAAGGAAAAAAAAATTGTTATTGTGTTAGTAAGATTATATGATTTTTTTTCATTAGGCTTACCATTTTCGCCATCTGGAACAGCAGAATCCATACGTTCAGCTAAAAAAATAAAATAATTTTTAGGACAATTGTTGGATTGATAAAAAATTAATTGAATTGAGATTTTTTAAAAAGTTATTTAATTCAATCAAGTGTAATTAAATGATTGATAATGTTTGAAAAAAAAAAAAAAAAATCAGTCATTATTGTATTTGTTTATTTGAAATATGAGTCACTTGTTTCATATGCAAATATCAACTGCCTTTTAAAAGACTAATAACTGGAAAAAAATCAACATAAAAATATAAAAAATTTACCCGAAATAATGTGATTAGTTGCAATGGCATGATGATGATAAGATGATGGTGGTTTTCTTTCTGGTCTAATACGTTCCATAAACTTGCTAAGTCTATCATTAGCACGATCCTTTTTTGCACTCAAATTTGGACCAGGACAAACATCATCAACAGTTCTGACGCATTGACGATGAAAACTCAACGAGCAATCTATCAATAGAATTAAATCCATTAATCTATTTCTATCTATTTCTAGTAAATAAAAATTGATATATAAATAAATAATAATATTTACCACAACACTGGTAGCCTTGTGGTCCAATACCTCCGATGATATTGTCACATTGATTACAACTTGTTACAGTATAATATTGATGTATACTAAAATGATGTCCTTTGATAACCATTTTACGATTTTTATTAGCTAATAAACGTGTTTTAATATTTGATTTATCCTTAGCAACAAATGTTGGCACATGATCCAAGGTTACAGAACGTATTTGAAATATTTTTGTCAATATTGTTGCAAGACTAGCAGCAGTTGTTAATTGACGTGTATCAACTGAATCTTTTTCAATATCTTCAATATATGGTTCCATTTTTGGTAATAAATATGTTTCAATAATTTTATATTCTTTTGTTTTATCTGTTTCACTTTCATCAAGTTGTATATCACTTGGACCAAATAACATACCTAAACCGGCAGTACGTTTTTGTCGAAAATCAGCAAGTTGTTCATTTAATTCTTCTTTAGCACGTGCACGTGCTTTCCAAAAAATTTTACGTAATATTTCTTCTTTATCTGATTCTTTTGTTAATACATCATCAATTTCACATGCTACACTTTCATCAACATTATTAAGACGTAATGGTGCACATGGTACTAAAAAACTTGAATGTATTTCATATGCCCATTTACGCATTTCTTTAGCGTTACCTTCTTTATATAAATCAGTTATTAAATAAAATAATAAACTTGATGGATCACTATTTGATAATACATAATTTATAAAAACAGATAAATGTGCATGATGTTCCCATAAACGTGATAATAATTTAAATGGTCCATGATCTTCTAGTTGTCCAACTTCTTGATCACTCATATCATCATCTTCCATTGACATTATTGGTTGTTGAATTAGTGATAAACCAGTTCCACTGTCATTCAACACAGGTCTTGTTGGTGTTAGATAATAATTTACTGAATTATCAATAAAACCATCATTTACTATTGTTGATGATGACGACGATGATGATGTTGTTGTATCAAGACCAGAATTTTGTTGAGGATAAGGTGGTGGTGGTGTACCTGGTGGTGTGATGTGTATTGGATCATCAACATCTATACTATTTTCTCCAGCTTGATTTTGTGATGATGATGATGGTGAAGCTAATGTTGACGATGAAGGTGTTGGTTGTAATGGTGGTGGTAGTAGTGGTGGTGGTGGTGATGATGATAATGTTGATAAATCATTCATTGATTCAGATAAAATTAAACGTCTGCTTGCTTCTGATGGTGACAAAACAATTGGTGAATTACCTAATTGTTCAGGTGATGATTTTGCACGTTGATGTTTATTCAGTGATGATGATGGCGATGACGATGGAGAATCCAAATTTGATCCAGGTGATGTCTGCAATTGATAAATTGAATAACAAATTATATTAATTTTTTTCAATTAATATTTTGTTATCACACCTGAGCTTTGCTCGACAGTAAAACAGATATTAAAAAAAATTGATGAATATTGGTTAAAAAAAAAAATAAAAGAAATATAAATAGAATAAATTCAATTGAAAAATTTTTGATGGAGAAGAAGAAGGGATTAATGCTGATAATTATAATGATGATATTGATAAATTGAGAAAATGGATTTATCATTTCTGTAAGTGTTGGCTGGTTGGTTATTATTTTAATTAAGTGTTGTTTATTAAATGGGAATGTTTTTTTATGTTTTCTTTGTTTTTTGCGATGACACTACTTACAGAGTTAGGTATACCATGACTTGGGGGCGTTAAATGTAACATCAGATTTCGCTCCGGCTCCAATTGTGCAATGTTGTGCGTGTTTGATACGGATTGTGGAGGTCGTGGAGGTAACGGAGGTGGGGAATTATTCATCATGGACTGGGTGGTTTTACGTGAGGGTAAGGGTGGTGGTATATCACCAATAACACCAACACCACCACATACAGAACTTGAATAATTACCAGGGGATACCGGGACATTTGTTACCAACGAGCAAAGCTGTAAGACAACAACAACAAAAGCGGTTAGCAACGATTAATTATTCAAACAATACAAAATAATAAAAGAAACAAATTAAATTTATAATTGCAAAATAAAATTTTTTTTAAAAGTTATTTTTGTAGATCCAGTGTGATTTTTTAAATCTATTTTTAATTCAATCAAGTGTAATTTAATGATTGATAATGTTTTTTATAAATCATTGACAATTTTAACTTTTAATGAATAATAAAATTATTATTTTCATTTAAAATTAACAATTACTTTTGATTTGGAAATAAATAATAATTGTTGATTTAAAAAAATAATAAAATTTTTATTCATTTGATGATTCAGTGTGTTTGGAGCATTGCTAAATATTTTTAATAAATTATTATTTTAAATGATCTAATATTTAGTTGATAAATAAAAATTTATTAATAAAAAATTAGTCATTTTAATGATGATGATATTTGCAACAAAAATAAATAAATCAGTTATTATTGTATTTATTTATTTAAAATATGGGTCACTTGTTTTATATGCAAATATCAACTGCCTTTTAAAAAAAAATAACAATAAAAATTAATTATATAATTACATTAGACAAAGCGTAAAAAAATTACGTGCTAATATGAAAAACTATAAAAAAAAAATAAAAAAAATACTCATTAACTATTAACACATTTAAAAGAAAATTACTTTTTTTTTATTCGTTTATATTTTTTGCTACTTCTTTGTTGCATTCTTCATTTAATAAAAAAAGAAATAAATGATAATCTACCTGGTCGTTGGTGGTCATTGCTGTAAGTTGTTCTTGTAATGTTTTAAGTCGTCTTTCAGCACCAAGTAATTTCGACTGGAGTGTTGTTATATTTGATGCATTCCCCGAACTTGTGCCAGTTTTGGCAAGTTCACTTCTCAACTTGTCAACATAACTCTGTTCTTTTTCCAACATCAGATGAAACGTGTGAACACGCTGATTTTCCATACGTCGTTGTTGTTCAAGCTATTAATAAACCACATTCATTATGAAACATTTTCCGTTGTTTTTTAAATTTTATATTAAATATTATTATTTTTTTTCATTAGTTAATTAAATAATAAATGAGTCCAGCAAAGAGAGTATTAGTAGTAAAAACAAAAAATAAACAAATAAAAAGCAGGTGATTTAAAAAGAAAAAAAATAATAATAATTAGTCAAGTAAAGAAAAAAAAAAAAAAAAACGAATGGTCTTACTTTCCATTTTGATGGTTTCGGTGCAAAAGTAGAAAAAAACGGTAGCCTCTGTTTTAAAAGCGGGTAAATGTGTGTATTATATTTAAATAAATTTATGTCACAAGCAAGTGATATGTATTTTTTAGCAATAATAATAATATCCATGCTATCACGTTGGTGACTTACGTCAACCGGTTGTGGTCCAGTAATACGTGCTGTTGTTGCTGGTGCTGTTGCTGCACGATGTAATGATACTGATGTTTGTGGTGTTGTTGATGATACCATTGAACCAGCTGTTGTTAAACTTGTTGGTCGTAGTAATTGATTTTGTGTACCAAGTTGAATACTTGATTTTTGGTAAACCGTAAGAACAACTTGTGTTGAAGCTAAGTCCAACAAAAAAATTCATTAATTATTGATAAGAAAAAAAAATTAAACACTCAATTTATTTATTTATAATTTACCAATATTTTTAAATGGATATTTCGAATCCCATTCGTGACAAAGATCATATGATCTTAGTTTTCTCATATTTTTTTTTATTTAAGATAATAAATATTTACTTTTTTACTTGTTTTTTTTTTTTGTAAATGTTGAAATAAATAAGTAGTTGATAGCAATGGCCAACAATGAAGGAATAATAATATAAATTTTTTAAATAAATTGTTGATACTTTGACTGATCAAATGTTCGTTGAAGAAAAAAAATAAGAAAAATAAAAAAAAAGTCATCAGTAATGTATAATAATAATAATAGAAATAATAATCTTGTGTTGCTAAAAAACCAGGTGTGTATTAATATGAATGACGACTATTTAAATGTTTACATATTCTATACATAGTTATATTGTAATAGTATGCAATGTGTGCCATATTGAGGACCAAACGAGCCGCCAATCACTAAACACTTTCAATGCGTCACACATATTTCTGGTCTTTATTTACAACACACTATTTTCTTCTCTATGCTAATCGATTAATTTAAACTTGATTATGTTTTTTTTTCTATCTTTTATTTTTATTATTAAACAAGTCAATGGAAATATATTAACTGACTTATTCAACATTGCAATTATTTTTTTTTCTCGTTTTTAAAATACAAGCTGACTCAGCTTTATTACTAAACCTACTTTTTTTTCTTTTCCCGGATTCATTTTTTCTTTTAATCAAATGAGTGTTAAAAAATCATTATATATACAAACAAGTCATTAAAATTAAACACGTGTTATCTTGATATTTTTTTTTGTTTTATTAATAAATATTTTATTTATTTATATGCAAAAAAAGCCCTAAAAAAACAACGTTTATCAGCTTGGTTTTGAATTTATTTTTTTTATGATTTGAAACAGTTGCATTTAGTGACGAGTTTATTTTGATAATGATTATGATGATCGATATGGAATTGTCACTGTTAACAATTTAGTAAAAATAACAAAGAGTCACCGCTATAAACGCACGTGCTTACATCACTCAATATCATGAAGGCGGTATTGTGTTTATTAGTGCAAATAAAAAAAAAAAAAAACAAATTGCAATCTAATAATTAAAATAAATAAAAAATACTAACAAGTAATATTTAAAAATACATACATTTTATAAGTTGTACAACTTCAATGTGTGTTGAAGACGTAACGAGGATTCCATTAACCTGGCGAATAACAAAAAAGAAATGAGAATGATAAAATCAATAGACGCAATACCATTTGATAAAACAAAAAGAAAATAATAAAAAATCAGCAAGTATATAAATTAAATATTTACAACAGTTTGACACACCCACCTTGATTATTGTATCACCAGCATGAAGACCAGCTCTTGCAGCAGCACCACCTAAATAAATTAACAAATTTATAAAATGATTTAAACAAAAATATACATAAAATTATTTAATTAAAATTACCATTTTTGACTGATTGTACATAAACAGGATTATCACCAGATACTTTCATACCATATCCAGCATCGTCTTTGTACACAATAACAGTTGCAACGGGTAGAAGATTTGCTAAACTATCTCCAGCTCCAGCTTCAGCTCCAGCTCCAGCACCACCACTTCCACCAGCAGTAGCACCGCCAGACCGGCGCACCACTGTCGTTCCATTCATCCCTCTGTAACTTATCCAAGGATAAATATCATCAACGCCACACCTATCACTAATTTTTTTTCTTTTTCTTTTTCGTCTTGGTCTTCCTCCTCTTCTTCCTCACCGTTATGCCGGCTTTTTACTGAACATTCCTGTAGTAATAATACACAAATGATTTATATTTTGTCATCAAGTTACATATTTTTTACATTATAAACATGATGGATTCACCAAGTGAAAAAAGAACAAATTAAAAAAAAACATATCTAATCTCAAAGATAAACCAACAAATGTTTATTTATAAAATTCACCTGTCTTTTTTTTTATTTTACCTTCTTGTTATACATAATAATAAAAAAAAATTATTAAAATGTACAATGGTTATTCATTGTTTATTTATATTTTTGGCTACTATTTTATATTATGTTATTATTTTGATGTGGATATTATTATTGTTATTTACATGATAAACTGACAGGGTACGCTCACCTTGGTGACAGCTCGTGACTCGTCTACAAACTTATACCGAGTTCCGTTATCATCATATTATTAATTGTTATTACAAGGTCAATTTGTTTAAGATGCACAATGTTAATGTATTTGTTTATATTATTTAATTAATATTTGAAAATTTTATTTATAATTATCAACTTACCATTTATTGTTTTCTCTGGTAATCCAATAAGCATTTAATTGTTTTTTTATTATTTTTTGATTTGTTGATTGTTTAAATGATTAATTAACACACAATAGTATAACCAATACTATTAATTTTTTGACTTTTTTTTTTTAGTGTCCTAAACGACGCTTTGTGAACTCCTCCCTTTTGTGGATTTAAACTTTAAACAATGAAGAAATTATATATTGATAAACAATGAAGATTTTTTTTTTGTTTTCTTTTTTTTTTTTAAATATCACATTTTTTTATTGTTATTAATTATTGTAATATGTTTATTGGATGTTAACTGTACATTGCTGTGAGGCGTTATCATAATCCATCTTAATAATAAAAAAAAAAAAAAAAAAAAAATATACACAAGTTGAAAAGAAGAAGACGAGGAAAAAAAATATGAGCAATACTTTGGTGATAATAGAATAATTTTTGATGTCTAATGTTTTTTTTTCCCGGAACGTTATTGAGAGTGGGATTAGTCACTTTGTAATTTATATCCGTTATATTTTTGATAGGCACTTGATGGTGATTAGTTTATAATATTTAATTCACATTTATGAAAGACACAAATATATTCACTACCCAACAAGTGCCAGCCATTTTGAAATTGTTGAGGGGGATCAAGGGTGAGAGGAAATGTATACACACACAAACTGACACATATTTGATGACCGAAATTTGCCGATTTGTTACGAAATTCTTTTCGAGAAATAGATTACTAGGTCCATCTATTTTTTAACATTAATAAACTGGTGGAATTTTTTCAGTCGGTAAAAGTCATATGAAACAATTAAAGGAGACGACAATATCGGGAATTTTCTCGCGGACTTTTTTAAATAGTATTTTTTACAGGTCGCAAATTGACATTAGTTTCGACATGGGTTGTAAGTACGATTTTCATTCTAACTCCACCAGAAAAAAAAAACAAACAATTGAACTTCATGAAGTCTATCACAACTTCGGTATTAAATGCATACTTTTTTTACACGGGAATTTTTATTGTTTTATTTATAATGTTCCAATTTTTCCAACAATACACCTGCTATAAATTTAATAATTATATAAATTTATTTTTGTTTATATTTTAAAAATTAGAAAAAAAAAGATTAAAATAAAAAAATCAGATAAATGAATCTTTTTCTTCGTTCATCGTTGAAGCTCCCCGTTGGAATTCCAATGACGTGTGGTTTTTTTTTTTTATTTTTTATAAATTTTCTTATCAGTAACTCTGTGTTATCTGACTGAGTCGTGGAGTGTATTTATAGACGATTTTTGTTAGAACCACGTACACGACAACAAGGCGTTAAAAATAGTTATTTTTTTGTTAAAAAAGAAATCAAAAATAAACAAAAAACAAACCTCAATTTGTTAATTAATTTTTTTCATTGATAATTTATGGTAATTAAAATATCATTCGAGCCTATTTATTTAATAAAATTTCAAGTGAATAATTGTGTAAATTGTGCTGTGACAAAGACAAACTCCACATGTGCATTTATAATAATAATAACTCATAAAAACTGTTTTCTCAATAACTTATTTTAGTTATTTGAATAAAAAAATAATATTTAAAAAAAAAATGGGATCATCAAATTCAAAATCAATTAAACTTCATAATGAATCAATAAAATTAGTCAGCAAAAAACATCCCTTAATGGGTAAATATAAATTATCAAATTAAAAATTTATTTATAATTTATTTATTTACTTTTTTATTGTACAATATTTATTAATAAATATTATCATCAACAGATGAAGACGAATGGAGAAATAGAGACGATTTTCCTTGGCACAATATTCATACAATTAATTTCAATGATTTTTTAAATTTATCTCAAAAAGATGTGACACTTATACTGTCAAATTGTGGTGATTATTTAACCAAATTAATTCTCAATGATAATTGTGGCTCATCAATAATGTCAACTGTCAAAGAACACTGTCAAAATCTGGAAGAATTCGAATTTAATTTTCGATATATAAATGAGGATGATTTTATTGATGCATTTACAAATATGAAAAAATTAAAATGTCTCATTGTAAAGACTGATCTATCATCTGATTTAAAAAAACAAACTCCAGCTGATATAACAAAAATATTGTCTAGTCTTCATGATAATGTCATCGAAATTTTATTATTGACAAATAAAAAAACAGTTGGAGCCAACAAGTGTCTCCATAATTTACCCCAAGTAAGTTTTATAATTTTTAATATAAAAATAAATATTAGCAACAATGATATTAATAAAAGAAAATTATTATTTTATCTTCTAGTCATTGGAAAGGTTTAATAGTCTCTGTCATTTGTCATTAAAAGAATATCAAATTAACAGAAACGACATAATGCAAATATCAAGAATAAAATCTTTAATTGAATTAAATTTTTATTTTTGTAAATTTAAAGATGACAACTTTGTATTAAAACTTGGCAACTTAGAAGTATTAAATTTTGAATCAATGATAGATATCGATAACTGTCTGGCTAATATTTCAAATGAATCAAAATATCTAAGACAGTTGAGTATAAAAAATTGTAAAGTATCTGCAAGTGTTCTAAAAGAGTTATCAAATATCGTTCATTTAGAACATTTGAATGTACAAAATGTTCAGAGTGTTGATGAATTTTTTATCAACAGTATTGTTGATAAATGTCGAGTACTAAAGTATCTTGATGTATCACACTGTTATAATATCCCTGGTGATGCTCTTGTAGAAATATCGAATATAAAAAATTTAGAATATTTAGATATTAGTAAAACTGAAAATATAAATGACACTGTTATCATTGAAATTGCAAATCGTTGTAAAAAATTAAAGCATCTGTTGATTGAATCATGCAACAATGTGTCTTATTCAGCTCTCAATGAATTGGGTAAATTAAATAATCTTGAAACACTTTGCTTGGTTGACGTTAATAATGTTGGAGATGAAATTTTTAATAATATGTCTCAATTGAGGGTACTAAAATGTAACTGGTGTTTCAATGTAACTGACCTTGGTATCAGGAAAATTATTAAAAATTCCCCGAATCTCAAAACATTGATGCTTTGCCGAACTGGTATAACAAGTAAAACACTTGCTTGTGCTGCGAAATCAACTAAATCAAGAGTTAATGAAATTCCCTTGGAAGTAATTACAGATCAAAAAATATGTGAAGCTTATGAAAGACTGGATCATTACTTAGGACCACTTATATCATTTAAAGGTCTCGATTTGTACAGTAGAAATTAAAACTGTACAATTAATTTGTTGAATAATTTTCACTTGAACATATTTTATCAATAATTAACTCAATAATTAAAGACTAAAAATTAAAATTAAAAATAAATAAAAGAACAATATAATAATTAGACTTGTTTTTTAATTTAAAAAGTTATTTATTTGTATAATTTTTATAATTATTATTTACATATTAATTTACAATAATTCAATTCAACTTTTGAATTCTTTGGTTTAGAAAAAAAAAAATTGAATGAATAAATAATTATAAATTGTTTAATGTTGGATACTTGTTTGTTGGGTTATCCAAGGTATATACTCAGATATTCTCGTATAGATACCAGGCAACTTTGGTCTAGCACATCCCAAACCAGATGAAACAACTCCCACAACAACTATACTGTCACCAAGATTACTTCCTACCATCAAGGGACCACCACTGTCCGCCTAAAACAATCAAACAATTCTATATTACACATTTACATTTGTCAATGTGCATATATATACTTGTGCATGTGTATATTTGTATTTGGACAAAGTACATTCAATTTTCTTTGTTACAAACTTACCCAACAAGAATCTCTGCCACCAGATTCATGTCCAGCACACATTTGTTGTGGTCCAACTCTTGTTTTTTTACCTTGACTTTCGTACCAATCTCGACAAACTTTATTTTCAATAATATTAACATCAACTTTTTGTAATTTGTCGGTTCGTTTGTCTGCAAAATTAATTAATAATATATAAAATTTATTTTGTATGTTAATTGATCCTGGAGAAAATTTTTCTTCAATGTTTTACTTACATTCGGCACGATTTTCACCAAGCCATCCCCATCCAGCAGCAGTAGCTGATTCTCCATTAAATATTTGATAATTAACATCATCTAGTCCTATTGGCAAACATGCTGGCTGAATACTATTACTCCAATTAATTGTCTCATCCAATTCCAAAATAGCAATGTCATCAATATACTGTCCACACTTATGACTCGGATGAACGACAACATTTTTAATACTTTTAATAATCGAAGCTGGAATTTCTGTTTCACGTAAATTATATTCACCAAGTGTTACTTTCAACTGATTCACTGGAATTGAATTTAATCCTCTGCAATAAAAAAAACAATTAATAACAATAGTCATTATTAAAACTTAATTCAATATATCCTTTTCGAAAATTGATACCACACGTAGTTAAAAAATTCCATCAAGACAGAAAAAGGAAAATATGTAATTAATTTCGAAATCGTGACAAAGGTTATATAAAAAGGAAAAAATAAAAAACACATATGAGGGTTTAACGGAGAATGAATTGTGCAGTTTATACAAGAATCTACAGTTCAAGTTTGCAAAAGAGAGACTATATGGACCAGAGAGAATGTGAGAGAAATTAAAAAAAAAAAAAAAGGGTTGAGGGAGTTAAATTTAGGAGACACCACAGCTTAGTCCTATTGTTCATTCTAGAAGTCGTAGCGTTTTGCTTTGGGTCTAGACTGAAAGGGGGTTTATATATAGAAATAAAATATATAGAAATAAAGAGAGAGAGCAAGAGACATGGGGATGCAATTACCGAGTGGTCTGTAATCCACACGCAATCATGCTTTTTAGAGTTACGGTTTCGAGGGGGGTCTAGGATTCACCAACCCTTCTTCTCGTTACTAGTGTCTAGAAAAAGAGAAAATTTACGAGAGAGAAAATGCTTTTAGGATATATATATATGTACAAGCTTGTTCACATTTAACCCGTGTGTCTGGTCGAGTTTTAATTACTCATTCCATTCACTTTTGACCAGTATGTATGTGAAAAGGGTAAGTATTTGTGGACAAAATCACAATGCCATAAATTACATTCACCTTTAATAGTTGACTTTTTTTTACTTTATTTTTTAAATAAATTTTTAATTTTTACTTGTTTTATATACTTACGAACATAAACAGTGAGCTGCTGTTAAAATAAATTTATTGTTGATGATTGTACCACCACAAAAATGTCCTCCTTTTCTCGTGATACTAACTAGCCAAGGAAATTCACTGGGCATTGCATCTTGTCCACCGACAATTTTTGGCATACGTCTTGTTAATTTTCCTTGGCCACAAGGTACATTTGCAACTAAATCAAATACATAATTCATTGTTAATTATGTAATTTATTATTCATTTTAATTTTTAATTTTCAATATTATTTATTGATTTTTAATATCATTCAGTAGATTTGTAAATTCAAGTTTGAAAGAATTCAATTTTATCATAAAAAGTTGTAGATTATTAAGTGAAACTGTAAGGTCTCTATTGAAAGCTATATAATTATTGAAAAAATATTATTCAAATTAAATTTCTATCGTATTTTTTCTTTTGTAAAATATATTTTCCAATAATAAGAAATATTTTCATTCAATCGAATCAATCAAAGTACTTTCAGTTGAAATAATTTTAGTTAATCAAATTGATACAGTTTATTATCGTAAAATAATTATTAAATTTAAAAAAACATAAATTATTGTTATTTATAATTTTTAACATTTAATAATAATTAATTTGCGTGTGTTGATTAATTTTACGAAAATTAAAAAATAATTTAATAAACAAATGTGAATTATTAAATTTACGTGATTTAAAAATCACATTATTATTTTTTATTCATTATTATGATCGTGGTGAGAATTTTAATACAGTTGAATTAAATAAATTTATAAAATTGGATAGATCTGTCACCACACAAATGCAATGCTTCAGTGCACCACGTTTTGTCCAACCTGACTGATTAATTGTTGTGCACCACGTTTAACCCAGTTTACTATTTTTTTTTTTCTCTTTCTGCCCTCGGGCTCATCATCATTCTCTAAAATCCTTTGTAATGTTCACGTTTATATCTATGTATAAAAAATATATATGTGTATATAGCAAGCAATGGTCCATTGAAACTCACCGCGATTCGAAAACGCGTAATAGATATGTCAAATACAGACGGAACATCATCACGATATAATAATACACAAGCATCAAGCGTCAATTGAAAAATTTAAACCAACAATTTTTTCTCATCGAATTCAAGTCCAAGCTTTTTTTTTAAAATATATATATATATATTCTTTTGAAATCAAGTATAGCACACAATTCAATGACATTTTATAAATTTACTCGAATTTTCGAATCGGAAAATATATATATTTTTTTATGGGAAATATAAAATTGGTAAAATATTGCTTCATACAAATTTTATCTTGGTTTTTTAATGGATTTATTATATTGCAAATTGTGTAGTCATAAATTATGTCAATGATTAATTATAAATTTCATAATTATTATTTTATTTTGTAATAAATTTAGTAGGATTAATTTTTGAATGTAATTTTTATTACCAATTTTAGAGCTTTTATTTATAGAAAATATTGGTGGTTTAATTTCAAAAAATAATAAAAATATTATTCTAGAGTCTGCAAATTAATTAAAAAAAAATAATTACGTTATTATGAAAAATATTTTATATTAAATTTCATATAAATTTATTTCATTAAAAGTTTTTAAAATAAAATTTAATTGTTTATAAAATAATTAGATTAATTGATAATTAATTCGAATAAATAGGAAAATTCCATAGGTAAATTCATTAGTAACAAAAAAAAACGAAAAACCCACTAAAATAATTTTCATTATATATTTTTTTTTATTAAAAATTATTTTTTTTAACAAAAATAATTTAATTATTCGTTGTTAATTGTACTTCAATTTGTCATAAAAACAAATGCGAATGGAAAAAAAAATAGTAATTGCAGGAAAGTCGATCAAACAAAAATAAAAAAAAATAATTTGATACACCAAAAAAATGTGAAAACGGAAGTGATCCTTTTTCTCGGTTCAACAGCCAACACCACAGTTTTCCCAGTTTTTTTTTTGGTAATTTTTTTAAAAATATTTTTATGATACACCAATTCAGGCATACGATTGGCATGACAATGATTGTATTTATCGCACCGTGTGACACGAACATATATACACTCGATGATGTTCTATATTTCAAAAAAAAAATCAAAATAAAATACATAAATTCAGTGAGGTTGTAAGCTTTCCGCTTCAACTGCCATTCGTAACATAAAATTATAGCAACCAACATTCGGTTAGTTTTGAATTGTAAATTTTTTATTTTTTTAAAAATATATATATATACTTTTATTTATTTATTTATTTTTCATGGTTATATAGACTCGATAAATGGGGTTGGTTATATTTTGCGTTCAACCTCAATATTTGAACTTGTCATGTGGTTGAATTTTTAACCAGCGAAAACTAAAAATAAATAAATTAAAAAAAGAATTTTTAACAAAGAACTTTTTATTTTTTATCTGTGATAAAGAGAATTTATGTTTCGTATATTTTTTTCGAATTTTTCGTTGAAGGAAAGCTTAATATGATTGAGAGCATGAAATTTAGCTATTCAAAGTTGATGTATTTATATAAATATATATTTTCATATCAAAAGGGAATTGGAAATTTATGATTATGATCGACAGTTAATATTAGTGACAAGTATCAAATGAGCAATGCTCCATTGAGAATTAGATGATGCAAATATTTCTAGCAATTCGATAATAAATTTCTGCTTTATTATTTTTTCTTTTTACTATTTGCAAATACTTATAAGTCACTTTGAATGAATATATATTTAAAACTATTTTTTTTCAACATTTTAAATTGAAAATATGAAAGAAAAATAAACGTGAAAATTTGCCTTTTTCATTTACATTGAGTTTTTTTTTTCAATTGAAAAAATAAATTGATATCGATATAAATTCAATTAAGCTTTGTTTTTTTTCTTTTTCATGGAAATATTGAATGGATATACTGTAAATACCATCAGACGATTAAATAATATATGGATTTTTTTTATTTTCAAATTTTACAAATTTAAATGTTAACTTTGAAATAAATTTTCATAGAATATTGATGTATAACAAAGCAGATGAAATGTGATCAATTAAATTTCATAATTGCTTTTGAAAATAAAAATTTTTAATACTTTTTATAAATTATTGATGGAAAATTATAAAGACTAGTTAGGAATTTAATTGCGATGTGGTAATTTCAATGTTCATATTAAAAAAAAATAAATAGAATTTTTTAAATAAAAACTCATTAATAATTTAATTCATAATTCCATATTTAAAATGAATAATAAAAGTTTAGTGACACATCAGGTGACAAAAATAACTTCTCAATAAAAAATTAAAGCCTAATTACATTTTACAAATTAAATTCAATAAAAATGATTAAAAAGCATCAAAATAATAATCATAAAACATGATTGCACTTGAATATTTAAAATAAAAATAATTCGAAAGATTAAAACTTGTCTACAATTTTCTCTTATAAATCTCTTTTAATTATTATTAAAATTAAATTATTAAAAGTAACAAGCCAATAAAATAACACTAAAAAAAATTAACACAACATTTTCTACATAAAAAGAAATCACTTTTATATATCTTAAGAATTAATTTAAAAAAAAAATTCTTTATTAATCAAATTCAAAAAAATAATATTAAATGTAACTTACGATTGGTGTAGCAATCAATCCAGTGGATGTTTAAAAAAATTCCAATAATAATAAACGAGACGTATGCCATTATATCCACTTGTCAAAAAAAGCCCAAAAAAAATTGAGCTCTTATTGTTCGAATGCCAGTTTAAAAGTGTCACAGCATCTCCATTGTCAACGTGCTATTTATATAAATATATATGTCAACAAGTTTGATAATAAAATGACAATATTCCCTTCCTAAGAATAAATTTTGTGTGATATTCAGTGAATTTAGTGGGTGATGATGAGAGACAATATTTGCTGGTGGGAATAAATTGAATAGGTGAAGTGACACAAAGTTAACACTTAAAGTTTCCCACTTGTATGTATGGTTTTGTTCGACGGTCATTACTGATTTTACTGTAGTGTCATGATAAGCACACAACTATACTAAAATCAACAAAATTTACAACTTTGTCGCTTGTATTATAATTAACGACGATTTGACATTGGGTACGTGTTTTACGTACAATGCCCGCTTCTTAATTTTATCAAAAACTAAAAATAAAATAAATAAATATTTAAACTTTAGATTAATGTATTTTTTTTTTTTTAAATATATTTTTTTAAATTTAAATATTCAAGGTCGTTTCTATCTATCGTGTATTAGTTTTTTATTTTATTTTTATTATCTCCATTTTAAAAAATAATTAAAATTTATTTTATAAAATAATTTCTTTCAGCTTTTTGATTCATTATTTTTTAAATTTAAATTTTCGGGGTCGTTTGTTTTATTTTGTGTCTTTTTGATTGCTAAAAATTTATTTTAAAAAATAGAAAAATTGCAAAAAAAAAAAATCATTTCTATTGTTGGAATCGGAATAAATTGATTGACATTATTATTACGTTTTTTTTCTGTATTATCAGTTGATATGACAATGTCAATGCAACAATATGACCCGTATTATTTTTTATTCAATTTTCAATGAAATTTCAATGAAGACAATTACATTGGCTATAAACGCACAATATTATTTAAAATTTATTTTTTTTTCTCTTCCGTATTCCGAGGTTTTTCATAGATTATGCGGGTTGACATTCAACCACAAATATTTCCACAAATAGAATAAATTTACCGAAAAAAAATGATAATATTTAATCGGAAATAAAAAACGAAAATAGATACTTCTCATTAGACTTAAAAAAATAATAAATTATTCATTAGAATAGAATGTAGGAAGTAAAAATAGAAGGAAAAATATTTTGTAATAATAATTGATAAAATGTCAATGTTGTTCAGCATAAATTCAATGTCAATGACATGCAATTTATGTCATTTATAAATAAAATATGCAATTAGTGTCATAGTAGGTCAAATAAAATCTAGAACACAGTGTACTTGAATTTTATTTATTTTCTCATTGTTAGCTGGTTGATAATATTCTATAAAATGCACACACCTTGATATAATCATCATAAATGTCAATGTGTTGTTAATGCTCTTGAGCTTATTAATGACACAATATACTATGCATATAATATTGAATAAAAAAGCAAAAAAAAAAAGAAGAGTAATGCTTACACTTGACGTTTAATTGAGAGATCAATTCACAAACGAATAATATATTAATCAAACAAGCGAAGTATCATGAAATCATTGTGTAACTTACACATAACACCAATTGAATACAAAAACTTTTTCAAGTTTACACAAATCTTACTTCATTCACGTTTCAATTGAACTTGACCCATCTTCATATCACAGTGTGTCATTTCTTTATTTACTTTTTTTATCTCAACATCGGTTATCTTCTTTTTTCTTTCATAATATTATTTTATTTACTCTTTTTTTTTATCAAACGATGGCTCATAAAAAATACTTGAGTGTGTTAATAAATCAGTAGATTTTATTTAGAAAAAATACACTATTTTCATAGTCACTGTAGTAATTTTTATCAAGATCTTATAAGTTTCTAAATTTTTTATGTTTTTTATTATTATTTTCTTAGATAGTAAATACATAAATGAATTAAAATAATAAAACATTAAAATAGATTTTCAATTGAGAAATAATCTTATTATTATTCGGAAGGTGATTTACCTTTTTGGCTTATCATTTTTGAATATTGTCAATTTATTTACATAGAGGTAACCTTCATACTATTAAATTGAATGTTGGGCCAATGACACTAGAAAGGATTTGTCAATCTTAGTCTATTATCGGTCGTAAACCTCGAAAATTAAATTAACTAGCAATTTTGTTAATGTGTTTTAACCTGACAATGATATTAATGTGAAAATTGTTCGTTAAATTGGACTGTGAACATGAAAATAGGGTATATGTTATGAAGCAAAAAATAAAGCTTGGCCAATGATAATTATTTTTTTGGAAATAGCTAAGACTTGCTTCTATTTACTTGAAAAATTTTAACAATTTCTACTAATGCATTTGCTAGAGGTGAATTTTCAAAAACCGATGATCAAAAAAAATAAATATTTATGGAAATATAAGAGCAATTTTAAAATTGTTAACAAAAATAAATTTATTTATACGTTTTTTTCCTTTTAATATAGAAAATAGATGTTTACATTTTGATGAATAAATAAAGTTGGTAAATATGATATAAATCAAAAGCTATTAAAATAGAATATAGAAAATGAATATAAATAAATAAATTTATATATTTTTTAAGTTTATTTTTTAAAATTGAAATAAAAATTTATGATTGAATCTAGACCAACTATCAATTAGGTTTATTATGAAGTATAAAGTTTATGAGTTGTTGCTTAAGATAGATAGTTCAAAATTAAATTATAAAGAAACTTGAGATTCAGAGTAAGATAAATTTGTTGAGTACTTTGAAATAGAAATACTATCGATATGACATTTCTTGTTGCTTCATTTAAACTAGTTAATTTAACTTTGATAAAGACTTTAATGTTACAAAAATATATAAGTCAAAGTCGCTCTTGCATTTATATAAATAAATTTAATATTATTTTTTATTTTTGAAAATAATTTAATAAAGTAAATGGATAAAAAACTTTTATTTATCTTATATTTTGTTAAATAAATTTTTTAAAAACGTATTAATTTCACTTTTTTATAGCAGAAAAAAAATATGATTATACTTCTTTGATGGAGTTTAGAAATAGATTAAAGTTTGTGGATATAAAATGAATTATTTTGAAATAAAGATGATGGATGACTTGATTATTTTATCATTATCAAAAAAATGTTATTGAGATGTAATCAGCTCTATAAGCTGACAGTCAATCAAACTGCCAAATTCTACCTGACATAGATTTTTCTTTCTATATTTTTTTTTCCAACTTGTCTTTTAATTACTCCTTGATAAATGAAAAGGATTACCGATAATTGATTAATCAATTTTCTAGATATACGTATATACTGCTCAAAAAAAAAAAAAAAATTCATTCAATTCTATCGACTTTTATGCTCATATCCAAATTAATTAGAATTTTTTCGTCTTCTGAAATTGCGATTTCACCGTCCAATTAATTTCCAAATAAACCAAAAAAAAAATGACTATAGGTTGACCTGCAATTTTTATTTCGTTTAAAAATTACACAACAAGTTTCTATCACATTTTTTTATCAAATCATCAACGAACAATATATTTAAAAAAAAAATTATCCAACAAAAGAATATACACACAATGTCTATAATTTTTATCTCAAAATAAAGATAATTTTATAGTCATCAACAACAAAAAATAAAACAGCCATTATAACGAGGTTCGGCAAATAAAAATTCAAAAAATCCATGTGAAAAAAATAAATAAAAATTGTAAAGTAATATGGGTTGTGGCCTCTACTGTAAATAAATCAGGCTTTCAGGTATTGCATTGGGGATTAGGTATATTGTAGCTGGATGGATGCTTCGATAGAGATATCCATCAAAGTCTTTTTGAGAATTGTACCTATGATCTATTATATCTACTCTTCCATGTTGCACACTCTACAACCCTCATCGTTCATAAATCCTATTTTTTATCTATAAATAAATGTCAGAAAATTTTATTATATACATAAATATAAAATTCAAATAAATTAGCTGACAATATTTAATTGTTTAAATTAAAAAGCTTTATAAATCAAAATTTTAAAATAAATAATAAAAAAAATAAATAGTTTTTTTCTTATTTTTAATAATAAATAATAAATTATGTTGATTCGTCTTGGGTAAACGAATGTCTTATATAATTTTTTTTCTTTATTTTCCATCACATTTTTCATGATATTCAACAAACTTGCAACCACTTAACAACTAAAAAAATTTTTTTTACACTGTAGCTTTACATCTCATACCTATCTTTACTATTCAACCGAGTTATTTGGATGGTTACATTCTACTCAGTTTGCAGTTAAATTGGTAAAGTTTCAAGTTTTAACGTTTATATTATCACCACACTTTTGGTCTTCTCAACATTTCTTTTTTAATTTTATTTTTTTATCTCTTGTAGAGCTTTTTCTGTCACTTGCGACTGACTTAGTTTATTCATTTTTTTTATCAACCAAAAGATTTAAATAATTAAAAATAAATATATATTTTTTTTTTCTTTTTATACTAATTTAAATCCTTGATTAAAAATTAATTTATTTTTTACATTCTTTTGAATTATATAAATGTGATTTTTATTTTAAGCTAAAAAATAGTAAATTACTTTTTAGAAAATAAATTATATCGAATTTTTTTTTTTATTAGAAGACATTTCAAAACCATAAAGAGGATTTTTCAGTTCTTGGAAATATATTTTATAGAGAGCTTGAAAAAATAAAAATAAAAAAAAAGATTGAATAAAAAAAATTGTCTATATAGCTGGTAATGTGCCTTCAAGCATGCCAAATATAAAGTGAGAAAAAAAAAAAGTTTAGTGGAGATAAAATAGGCAAAAGGTCTTTAAAATCTCGACCGGCCGGATGTGCGAACTTGGAAAATGAGAACATTAGCATTTAGAGGAGTGCAATTTTCTCATTAGATGTATGAGTGGCACTCCCATAGAATTAAGTTGACATTCAGTAGCAATAATCGCTTTTTTTTTTTAAAATAAAAACCACTTGGCTATATTTTCATCACAATTTATATGCAAAATAAAATTAAAACATAAAAAAGTTGAATAAATATTATTAAATTTTATAAATAATTAATTAATATTATTTATTTATTGGCAAATTATTAATGAAAATTTAATGAAAATTTTTTAATAATTCAAACAATAATTTAATGATTATTGAATTTAATTTATTATTTGTCAATTAAAGCTGTTTAAAAACCTAATAATAATTTATAATTGAAAGCTGATTAAAAAATATGAAACTGTTATTAAAAAAATTTTAATAATTTTAACTTTTAATATTATTTTGCTTTCAATAAAATTAATATATTTTTCTTTGTTATTAAAAAACGAAGAAAAAAGCTTTTTTTTTTTCATTATTATATTTGTTAATAATACTATAGCTACAGGTGCGTTTAATTATGAAATAATTAAATGAAGAGCTGTTCCCCGTGGCACAGTTTGTAGACTAAGCCTCTAAGATGAAGAGTTTTCGTGTAGATAGGAAGAGAATTATATCCTCAGTGGGAGGTTTTGTGGGTGGTCTGATGGTGGTTTAAGCTCCATCGTTGTGCCTTACAACTCCGTAATTTTTAGCCTTAGGAAAATAAAAAATAAAAATAGATAGCGAAAAAAAAATAGAAAAAAATACTCGAGAGTAATTTACTGGTGCACGTTATTCGATTTTTCTCTTCTCTTTTTATATTTTAAAAAAAATAAAAAGATATTGGACTTTGTTTTCTGAGCTTCCTTGTTAATTGCCAACGATTAAACTTGATTTGTATCGAGGAATTAAATACATCACCATTGTGAAGCTTATTTTTTGGACTTTAAATTATTTTACAAATTGCTATTGTTATTTATTACGTTACTGAGTTTGTTGTGGTATTTTTTAATTTTATTTCTTTTCTATCGATAATTGAAATTTTAAAGTTTTTTTGTCAAAATTAATATTTGTTTTTTTAAAAAGAATTTACCTTTATGTAAATGAAAAATAGAAAAAATAAACTGATGTTTTTATATTTTTTTCAATTTAAATAAATAATGATGAATAAAATTAATAAATTTTAAACAAAGCTAAAATAAAAAAAAAAATCATATGAATTTTTAATGAATTAAACTTTCATTATTTAATCATTTCCATTTTTTATTTTATTTATTTATTTTTTTTTCTGTACACGTTTATTTAAATGAATCGAATTATATTTACATCACTCATGCTGATAATCGCCTCCACTTTTTTTCATTTACTTTTATTTTTTTTTGTATATATCTATCAGTTATAATTTTTTCAAATTCATTTTGATTCAATATACGTATTAAATTTTCCCTCAATTTTTTTCTGCTATTTTTATTATTTTTTTTAATCATAGAAATTTCCAAGTGATAAAAATAACACCGGCACGAGTCGTATCCACAAAATAGTTGTCAACAATGTTTACTTGTGGTGAAGAAGTCTCTCAAGGAAATGAAACCCTTTTCTCTTTTCATAACGAAATACGTTTCATTACTGAAATTGACTCGTGTATCGAGCTTTCAATGAATTGAAAAGAAACAAGCTTTTTTTTTTATTCTCCCATTTCACCAATATTCTTTATTTTAAATCTTGTTGTTTATTTTTTTTAGCTTTATTTATTGTTTTTTGAACCAATTTCTTTTCATGTTATATCAAATTTACCGTCATGATACTTTTTTTTTTTTTATTATTTATTTTTTTCCATTTAACAATAAGCTCGATTTCCGACTATCTTTTACAATACAATACAAATAATTTATTTATTTATAATATTTAAAACTTATTTTTTTTTTTTTTTTTTGTGCTTTTTTAAGCCTTCATTTTACAATTATATCCCAGCTCAATTTGTTATTAATAATATATATTGTTAATTAATGTCGTACATTATTTTGGCTGACGTTAAACATCGTGTGATTAATTAATTCGCTATGAACATTGCAGTTTAAAACTACAATATTTTTACTACATCTAATTTAACTATTTTTCAACTCAATCAATTGTTAATTAGCTTTAATAATTATAGACATAACATTCATCGATTCGTTTCATTTATCATCTCACAAATTGACTTTAAATTATTTTAAAAAATTTCTTTAAGAATCAAGTTGATTTTATTGTTTTAAATTACATTTTAATTTAAAAATTTTCCATTAACTTTATTTAATTCTTATCATTATTTAATTTCATTATACAACGAAAGTATATTTGACATTTTAATATTTTTTTTTTCATTAATTAGTATTATTATCAACGCATTGCGTAACAAATCAATAATAATTCATCAAGATTATATTTAAAATACAAATTAATACGCTTAATTATAATTTATTATATAATAATAATAATAATGATAATAATTTTATAATTTATATACACACTTAATGGATAGTTTGAAAATACGAAATTGAAAAAAAACTAAGTAAACATCTAATTAATAATAAAATTTAATTTGAATAATAAAATTTATATAAAAAAAAAAAAAAGAAAACTAATTTATCACTTACTTTTTAAAATAGTTTAATAGAATAATTAATTTAGAGAAAAAAAAATTGGTGAAAGAAAAATAGGCAAAGAGAACTTATTGCTAAATAAATGTTTATAAAAATATATCAACAAATCATTAGTATTTATCTCTAACAGTGTTTACCGACTAATTATCACTCGGTAATGTACATCTATATTTTTTTTTTCCAATTTTTTTTTTTCATATTTATTCTATATAATTATAATAATAATATATATGCTCATACATATACATCAACTATATACACACATGTGAAAATTCATGAGACGTCCAATTTATATCAACAATATTAATTTTACTGTAATTTTAAATTTTAAATTCACTAAAATTCGATAAAAACAATTTTCATATTTATTGTACTTGATTTAAGTTAATAAATTTTTTCAATTTTATATATATTTAATATTTGCTCCAATTATTTTTTGTATATATAAATCAGCATGAGATTATTTTAATTCATTTATATATCGAGAGAAAAAAGTGCATCAAGAATTTTTTTATTTTGGCATTTAAATGTTTGGTCAATTCACTGTAAAATATTTAACATTTAATTTTAACCGTGTATATTTTGTTGTTAGTAATTCACAATTTATATACTGTGTTTATTTTTTAAATATTTTTTCACATTTGAATTTTTTAATATCAATTATTAATTTATCTATACAATTATGTACAACAAATGGCATTGTTATTGTAATAAATTCAAGCAATATTAATTCTTTTTTTATTTTCATCAATAGTTTTTTTAGGTTTTAAAATGTTTATTTATATTTTATTATAAATAATATTTTTATTCTTTTAATTTATTATTTAAGGCTGGTAAAATGAATTTATTTATTTTTGAATTCAAAGATTTATTTATTTATCTATTATATGGCTTTTTTTTTGACTAGAATTTCGTTGTTGTTTTCTAGACAAATACTTGATTTATTTTTTCTGTGAATATTGGCTTAAAAAAAAATGTTTAATTTGATTTGAAATTTACACATACAAAACGTCTTATTATGTATGAAAGAAAAAAAATTAAATGAACGACATTGATTTAGAAAACTTGATAAAAATTGAAGAGAGAATTAGTAGAGTACTTTTGGTGGTCATTGTATTTGCATGATTGAAGCTAGATGCCTGAGTTATATTAACCATTATTGATGCATCAGCAATACCAGCTGGTGAACGTACAATCAACAACCATTCCCCAGAGTGTGATGATTTAACAGCATCAATACGAAGTGTTGCTCGAAAACACGTCTCAGCTCCGCCACTCTTAAAAGAGAAGACGGAAATATTTATTGAACAATTATTCATAAAATTATAACATATATAATATATATTTTTTTTCTAGTCACTCAAAGACTCAATATAAATGATTAACAACTATATGCATCTACAGAATAATAATAAAAAAAATAAAAAAAATACAACCCTTTATTGGAGAATAAAATCAAGTGACACTCAAAGCAACACAGAAAATAAATAATAAATATAAATTGTCGATGGAGAATAATTTTTAGAAGTTGAACAGTCACGTCTCACAAACCCTTGCTATCATCCCCTAAATATATATACGTATATTATCTATTTTATATATACGATCAGATGGCCAACACGATGCGACGATAAATACAACCAGTCGACCCCTAGAAACCGCATCGTATTGTACGAGATTTTCATTTCGTCACGTACGAAATTTTTACTAACAAAATCGCATCTACAACTTTGCATATCCCGAAAAACATTTATGTTATTTTTTTATTTTTTCAACCTTTGTACATTTTCATTGTAATAAAAAGATATCAAATTAATTTTTTAAAAAATAAATAATATATATGCATTATACAGGTATCTGCACTATGAGAAAAGAAAATATTTTCTTTGAATTTACACACTGCTTTGAGGAAAAAAAATAATTATAAATATTTTTTTTTTTTTTTTTGCTCTTAAAACAATAGTCTTTGTCACTTTTGACTTTGGATTTTCTTTGATAATATATATAATTTATACTCTGATGAACAAATCCATCAACATTAATGCTTTTTTTTTTTCCTCCTATTTTTACTTTGATATTTCCAAAAGCAAATTTCATATTTTAATTTTATCAACATTAAAAATATCCTCTTTATTTTTTTATTAATATTAATTTTAAAATGTAAAATGTTTATTAATTGTTTATGTTTTTAATTTATATATTTACAAAGAAGTAATTAAAGGATTTTTTTTTCAAATCAACAAAAATATACCGAATATCGTCAAACAAGTATTTGAAAAATCAATTAATTATTCGAATATTATATTGGGTTTTCAAGTTACTGGTATCAGCCCTTATGACTATAAAATAATTGAATCAATAAATATCGGGCTTGATAAGTCAACTTCAGACTTTCCAAAGAAACTTTATCCAAAGAAAATAAGTTCTTCTGATAAATTAGAAGTAATAGAATTGGAATGTGAAAGATTCGTCAACATCAATTGAAATTATTACACCGGATATAATTGAAAATAAAATTACAAATGATGAGGATACGGTTTAATGAAAAAAAAAGTGTTTTGTTTGTCATCAGGATTATGTTGTAAGCAACCCTGGCGAGTGGTGGTTTCAATGTCAACATTGTGAAACTTGGCTTCATGAAAATTGCAACAAAAGTAATTTGGAATTTATTTGTCATGATTGTGCCAGAAAACAATCGATTTCTAACAAACGAAAAATAAAATAAAAAAAGATTTATCTTTTTCTTTGATAGATGAAGTTTAAATTTAATTTAAACTTTTTTCATTTTTTTTTTTTTGTTTTAAAACTTTGATGTGTGCTAAAGTGACATTGTCAATCGGAGAAGAAGAAAATTTTATTAAAAAAAATATATCAAAGTTAAGTTGTAAAGAGAATTATTATTTTTTAGTCAAACGATTATTATAAAAAATGTTTAAAATTTAAATTGTAAATTAACATTGAGTAAAAATAAAGTATAGAAATTATAAAATAATTACAAGACAGGAAATTAAAATAGATATCAAAGAAATTTTACCTCAACTTTTAATGCTCGCACACCATTTCTCGTTTCGCTTCCAGGCAAATAGACACTCTCTGATGACAACCATAAAAGTTTTGTATAGGCTGGTTCAGCACAAAATTCAACAGCCATTTTCAATGGTTCACCGTCTCTTGCTGTTACTGATTGTGTTACTGGATGAAGCATGGGTCTCCCTGTAACAGAAAAAAAATCAAATAAAGTTAATTGATAATTTTGAAATTTGGAAGAAAAAGCTCAATTAAAAAATCATCAA